>CAOKZL010001387.1:335000-357585 GCA_948472985.1 Iguana delicatissima
AAGTTCCTGAAGGTCCACACCTCACAAGAGGGCTGCTGAGGATGCCACAGCTCTGGTGGAGTGCAGCCGAAGCAAGTCAGGAGGAGGCTGCTTGGCCATCTCATAAGCAAGCAGAATTGTCTGGGCCACCCACTTGGAGAATCTCTGGGTGGACACCTTGTGGCCCCTGCGACAATGACTGTGGCAGACAAACAGGTGAGGGGTCTGCCTGTAGGTCGCAGTCCTCTGAGTATAAAAGGCCAGGGCCCTTCGAACGTCCAGAGTGTGCAAAGACCTCTCAAGGGGTGTCGGGTTAGGATAGAAGGTAGGGAGGATGATGTCCTGGTTAAGGTGGAAATGAAAGACGACCTTTGGGAGGAAAGAAATGTCCAGGCGGAGAACCACCTTATCCCGTGAAAAACCAGGAAGGGTCGTCGACGCGTAGCGCTGTCAATTTGCTGGAACGCCTGGCAGAGGCGACAGCCACCAAGAAAGCAGTCTTAAGAGTCAGGAGCCTATTATCAACAGTGGCCATAGGCTCAAAGGGTGGTTTCGTAAGTTGAGAGGCCAGAGATAGGGACCAGGGAGGCAACGGCGGCGATACCGGCAGGTATAGATGGTGAAGTCCCTTTAGGAACTGTTTCATCGTGGCTTTTCCCGGAAGAGCGCTGCCGAAGGAGAGCCTCAGGGTTGGTAGGTCACAATGGCAGACAGGTACACCTTCAACGAGGAAACGAGAGACCCTCTTGTTTCAAGTGAAGCAGGAAGCGGAGCACGGTACCGAGAGCAACTGGCAATACCGTGTCTACACACTCCTCCGCAAAAGTCACAAACTGCCGCCACTTGTAGGCATAGTTGTGCCGGGTCGATTCCTTTCTAGCTGCGGTAAGGACGTCCTGGATAGCGGGATCGTCTAGGGCTGTATCCTCCACACGTGGAGGTCCAGGACAGGCAGGTCGGGATGGAGAATGCGACCGCCGGAATGAGACAGCAGGTTGGGTGCTGCTGGAAGCCTGAGCGGTATCCCGAGAGGCCTCGAGCAGCGGGGTGAACCAATGCTGCCTCGGCCAGTACGGGGCGATGAGGATGGTGTTGGCTCGGTCTGCCAGGATTTTGGCTACCACCCTACCCAGCAGGGGGAACGGTGAGAAGAGGGTACAGGAGACCCTCTGTCCATCGGTACTGGAACGGTCGCCAAAGGGAGTTCGGTCCCCAGCCAGCTCTCTAACAGTACCGGCAACACTTGGCGTTCGACACCATGGCGAAGAGATCGATGTCGGGATCGCCCCATCGGGACCGTATCAAGTGGAACGCTTCCTCCGAGAGGGACTCCGTGGTTTGGGTAAAAGTGTCCCTGCTCAGGGCGTCTGCTGTCGTATTCTCCTGCCCTGCCAGGTGAACGGCAACAGGGTGGACTCGGAGGGACAGCACCAGTCCCAGAGCTGGAGAGCGATGGTCAGGAGCGTGGTGAATGGGTCTCTCCTTGTCTGTTGACATAACACACCGCCGTGGTATTGTCGGTCAGGATCAGCACCGCCTGTCCAACAACCAGATTGGGGAACGCTTTCAGAGCTTTCCCGATGGCTAGGAGCTTGAGAGCGTTTATGTGGAGAGCGGTCTCGTCGCCAGTCCATCGGCCCTGGACTCTGAGGTCGTCGCAATGCACTCCCCATCCAAAGAGGGATGCGTCGGTCGTGATTGTGAGCCGAGGGGTCAGTTGTGTAAACGGCATCCCGGACAGGAGATGACAGTAAAAGAGCCACCACAGCAGAGAGCGACATACGGTGTGGGCAGTCAAAGTCGCAGGCGCTGGTCGTCTCGGAGCGGATTGAAGGCTCTGACAAACCAGTGTTGAGGGGGCGCACTCGCAGCCTCGACAGGTAGCCTCGACACCATGGCCATGGTGGAGGCCATGTAGCCCAGGAGCTGTTGTATTTTCCTCGCCGATATCGTTGGGGCGTCGAGGACGGCCGCAGCAGATTGGCGGAGGGTACGAGCCCGCTCCAGAGGCAGGTAGGCCCTGGCCGAGACCGAGTCCAGGGTGGCTCCGATGAAGTCCAACACTCTCGCCGGCTCGAGGTGAGACTTCTTCGGTTTTACCCGAAGACCCAGGCGGGTCAGGAGGAACAGCGTCGATGATGTCCGAGTACAGTTTGCTCTTGCAGGACGCTACCAGCAACCAATCTAGGTAGGGGAAGACGGTGAGGCCCTTCGTCCGCAGGTGGGAGACCACAGGGGCCATGCACTTCGTGAACACCCTCGGTGCGGTGGAGAGGCCGAACGGCAGCACCCGGTACTGGTAGGAGGTGCCGTCGATCGCAAACCCGAAAGTATCGTCTGTGCTGCGGACGGATGGAAATGTGGAAATAAGCATCCCGCAGGTTGATTGAAGCGAACCAGTCTCCTTGGCGGAGGAAGGGTAGGATCGTCGACAAGGTGACCATCTTGAACCTCCTGGGGCAGATGTATTCGTTTACCCCTCGGAGATCCAAAATAGGTCGCAGGGTCCCATCCAACTTCGGTACTGTAAATACCGGGAGTAGAAGCCGGTGGTAGTGGCCGAGGGCGGGACCGGCTCGATCGCTCCCTTCTGCAGGAGGGACTGGATCTCTTCCAGCAGAGCTGGGCTGGCCTGGGTGGAGTAGAAAACGCCTCGAGGTGGAATACTTGCAAACTCAATGGCGTAACCAAGCCGAACAATGGTGAGCACCCAAGAGTCTGACGTGATTATCGCCACGAGTCGAGGTGTTTGGTCAGCGTGGGATGGTTCGTTAGGGCTGATGGCAGACGGAAGGTTGGCTGAGGCAGGGTCCTGCAGAACCCATCAAAAGCGGGAATTGGATCCCGATGAAGACTTCTTGGAAGCCGTCTGTCAGCCCCATGCAGGACGTCTGGAGGAAGATGTGGAGGGAGTCCGGAAGGATCCAGACCTGGGTGAGTGAGGTCGGAAGCTCGCAAGGACGAACGGCGCCACGCGGGCCCGCGGGCCACGGCGGATCTGTGGAGGCTACGGATCCCCATCTTCTTGGCCATCAGACGGGCCTTGATGATGTGGTCCATCGTCTCGTCTGTCGACGCACTGAAAAGACCCTTTACCATCAAACGGGAGGTCCTCGATGCGTTTCCGGGTGTCCTCCTGGAGGCCTGAGGACCGCAACCAGGCATACCTATGGAGGGCAACAGAGCCGACGATGACTCGGGACGCTACCTCCACAGAATGTCTCGATGAGAGGATTTGTTGATTTGCGAGCGCTACCGCTTCATTGTAGAATTCGTTAGCGCTCGCCCTATTCTCTTCTGGAACAGTGGAGAGAATAGGGGCGACCTTGTCGAGGAGACTGCGCAGGTAGGCTGCCATGCAAGCTTGGGTGTTTGGGCACCCTCACCACCAAGGAGGAGGCAGAATAGAACCTCCTTCCAAAAGTGTCCAAACGACGCCCTTCCTTGTCTGGCGGTGTCGTGTGGGGCCTGGAACTGCCCTTAGTTTGTGCCGATTCCACCACCACGGAGTTCGGCTGAGGATGATTAAACAGAACACGGAATCCTCCTTTTGGGTCAATAAAGGTGTTCCAGCCTGTGTGGTATGGGCTGGGCTGAAGACGGCTGAGGCCAGGGGTGTTTGAGGGCTTCCATCAAGGCAGGCAGGAACGGTAACGGGGCTGCCGCAGGAGGGCGGGTATCCACGTAGTGGAAAACCGGATCCTTTCACTGCCGGGGCCGCATCCGCCACCTTCAGACCCAGGGCTTTGGACATGCGGAGGAGAATGTCCAAGAACTGTCGCACATCCTCAGGAGCTGACTCAGGAGCTGGATCCCCGAATGCCAAGGGAGGGGACTCGTGCGAGGCAGGTGTAGAGTCCTTAGAGTCTGTCTCAGAATCGTAATCCTGGGAGGACGCCATGGAGGATCTGTCCGGAGAACGGCCGAGCAGTGTTCAGGTGACTGGGCGTGGGACAGTATCGGCAGTGAGACAGTCTTTGGAGCCACAGGTGGTTGCACAGCAGTCGGCGGAGGAACCAGCAAAGGTACTGGACGTGGGAGCGCCTGGGTGACAGTGGAGACCGCAGAAGGGGCAGGCTGGGTGGAGGCAGCCTCTGCTGTCGGGCGGGACACCGTAGACGTCATCCATGGAGGTGGAGAGATTGGTCGGTGATGAGGGGAAGGCTCTCGGGACCGACAATGCTGGGGCGCCTGCCTCGGGGAGTGCGATGGAGTACGCTCACGGCAAGGGCGATGCTCAGTTCCCCTGGAAGGCGATCTGGAGCGGCAGAAGTGGACCAGCGGCCGACATCAGGGTGGTAACGGTCCTGGTAAGAGGGGGAGTATGACCTGTAGGAGCCAGGATACTCCCTCCAGGCATGTTCCCGACCATATCTCAGGGTGTAGGCTGCCGAAGAGTAAGGCGAGTCCCGGGGCAGCTGTGGCCATCCAGGATAGTCTTCCTGATGCCTTGGGGATCATCTGTATTCGGGACGGTCCCCTCGGTTGTCACAAGTGCGGCGCTCAAGATCCCGGCGACGTGGGGGGGAGGTGCACAGATCCATGCTCCGAATAGACCGGGCGGTCCCGATAATCCGGGAAGAGCTGCCGGTGGTGTGAGGAAGAACGCCATTCAGGCGAAATGCTTCTACCAGCAGAGCCTCGAGATGTCAGCGAGGTCTGGGGAGCAGGTGGACTATCCTCCGAGCGGGCCGCCAGAACAGGGCGTCCGGTCGGGGACGTCTCTTCCTCCAAAAGCGGTGGCTCTGAGAGAGTCGGGGAGGCCACCAGGTCGTCCACATTAGAGACCTCAAAGACCGGATGAGGTTCTGGGACTTCATCGGGGTCGACCGTTGGCTGGGTCGAGGTGGAAGGAGGAGTAGGGACAGGTGGTCTAGCCGGAGACCCACGCTTGTCCTTCTTCTTCTTCTCCCTTTCCTTCTCAGACTCCAAAGCCGCCGGGCGCTTCGCTGGGCAGCAGTAAGCGTCTTAGGCTTGGCACCCTGCGAGCCCGCAGGGGCCTCTCCAGGAGTCACCGATGAGGAGGCCGCTGAGATCTTCGGTATCCTCGGTAGCTTATGCACCAGTAGCTTATCACCCGGTACTGTCGGCGTGGCAGGATCGGAAGACGCGGGAAATCGCCGGGAGTGCGGTCGTCGGTCGGGTCTTTGCCATCTTCGACGGGGGTCCTTACTGGGGCAGGGCCTTGAGGAGACAAAGACTGCTCCCAACAGAAAAACTTGAGGCGTGCCAGCCGGTTCCTCAGATCTGCGAGGTGAAGTCCTTGCAGATGGGGCAGGCTCTGATGTTATGAGCCTCGCCCAAACAAAGAAGACACTCGCTATGCCCGTCAGAAGTAGCGACCTTGCGACCACACTTTTTGAGGGTTTAAAAAGGGTCGACACAGAAGTCCAGGAAAGGTTGAAGACAAACGAAGAGACACGACGAACGACAAAGACGGGGGGGGGTTTTGGCAAGTCGGGGTAATAGTCCAGAAAGAAAAGGGGGACAAGCACCAAAGCAACAAACAGTCCGAAATCCGTAAGAGTAGTCAAAAGCCAAAAACCGAGTCAAAAAACCAGAAAGACTTGCAATAGAAGCCAAGAAGAAAAAACGCTCTAGCTCAGAACCCCACGCGACGGCGGACAAGAAAGAACTGAGGAGAGACTGTTGCTCGGCGGGCTGAGCATGCTCAGTGGATGCATGGTGGGAGGGGTTCCCGCCAAGCTACTAAGCTCTAGAATTTTCTGAACAGTACCGCGCATGCGCGAAAGCTCCTAGTGTGTAGTGTGCACAGAGACCACAAAGAAGAACCTCTAGGTGTTGTAGGAAGGTACCTGGATAACAGGAGGACAGTGCCAGGACAAAAACACTACGAATTTCTCTGACTGAACAGGTATTTGACATGAATCTCTCTGACAGATCCTTTCTGAAATTTGCTTGTGTTAATCCTATATTTAAATCTACCACATTTCCAAATTTTACGCAGATATGTGACAACATCAAATAGTTAAAGTTATTTTGGTTTATCAATATAAGACCGTGGGTCGGGGGGAAATTATGATTAGGATTTTCAAATATTCATTTTGATTTAGGATCCGCATCAATTAGGAGTGAATCAAGCCTAGATCAGAATCAGGCTTCAAAAAATATCCCATGTGTAGCCCTATGTTAAATCATTTTTATATTCATAATTTTTCTAGGCCATTTTGTAAAGGTCCTCTTTTTAAAAAGCTGGGCTTAGGTAGGTAAATATATAATTTAAAATATAAAATTTCTTGTGAACCATACGATGCTTAGAACACTATGGAATAGCAGTATATGAATTGCTATTAGTTAAGAGGACTTACACTGGATTGAAAAGGTCATATCTATATGACTAAATGCATTTGCTTGTTTAAACCACAACAGACCCACTGAATGAATCACTGAATGGTAAGTCAAGACTTAAGTAAATCCCACAGATTTAATGGACCTATTCTAGTTATGACCAGCAACCAGATTTAGGCCAGTATCTTTCAGAAACATAGGACCAGTATGACTACAATCATGCATATATTACTATGTTAAGAGAACCACTGCAAAAAAGTCATCTAGATAGAATTGTACCACTTCTTCAGTAATGCAGAACAGAAGACAAAATGCCATCATCTTTTAAATGTGAGAGCAAACAAAGAAAATAGTCTAGAACTGAAATCTCTAATAAGAGATATAAACTTTCTTTTAAAAAATGTTATGAATTGATAGAATAGCTTTTAAAAGAGTTTCTGGTCAGCACTGACATGGGTAAATGGGTTCTAAGCTTTTCTCATGAGTTTCTCCTTGTAATTTTAAACTTGAGATATTCAGAGATTTCTCTTCTCAAAATGAAACCCTGAAATATATGCCCACCACTGTAAAATTATGCCAGTGTTTTAAGATTTATTCTAGACACTTTTTGCAAGGTGTTCTAGAGCAACAGACTTTAAGCGGTTGAAAACCTCTTTTTAAACCTAGTGTAATATAAATGGGTACAAGCAGTTGAAAACAATGTAACTATTCTAGTCTGCACATTTTAATCGGCAAAATTACAGGCAATGTTTTATGATAACACATCATCATTAACACAAAATGTAAATACGTGTCCTTACACATCAGCGAATTAACTGAACACTCTAGAAGAAAGAACTAGGGTAGACTATCTAAGCAGTGAAAGAAAATACTTGCTATTTTGGCCTTACTTCATAATGTCTGCTCTTATTTCAGGTAATGTGACTGAATTCAAGTCCTTCTTCTTCTTCAGATCCATGCCTTGGGATGGGTTCTCCTGTTTAAACAGGCTTTCAACCTTAATTGATCAGGTTAGAGGGACATACAATCAAGTGTGCTGTTTTTAATATATAATATGCATTTCATGTGTTTTTAATGACGTTTTAACTTAATTTTGTAACTGGACTGATGTTTTAATGCTTTTTAAACTTTGCTACTCTATACCGTTTTATGTGTTTTGTTATAACTTATAAGCCACTTTTGGAGAAAGACTGGATACAAATAAAATCAACCTATACATAAAATGCCTTGCCTTTGGGTCCCCTAAACTCCTGCCATTTATTATTTGGACACTTTTTTTCCAACTAAGCTCCCATTCCAAGTTTTTTTACTCCATACTTGCTTCCCAGTCCTCTCTATTCTTGCTGTCTTGCATCAACTGCCAACAGAATACAACTGCTCCTTCCACAGCTTGATCATATTTATCTATTTGATTGGTAATTATGAATAACAGATTCAGTACCATTTCTTCTCCAGGCTTATAATAATCACTTCCCCGTTATCCATTAAAGATTATCAGCAATGTATGTATCAGTGTACATACATTTAACAGTTGATCCTTCCATTGAACTGTTCAAATCTGAATGGAAAGAAGTTCCAAAAGGCCAGTGATTTGTGAGTGTTATGATTTTTATAGAGATAAACAACTATGTACTAACAATACTTCATTTCTTTCATGATTCTTATCAATGAATAATCATACATGGCTTGACATGGCTGTACAGCAGTTAAAGATGATAAATAATATATAATTATTTTAAGCTGCTTTTAAAGGTAGAACTTTTTGAAGACAGCAAAGAATATTAAAAAATTGAAAAAAATACAATTACAGCAATAAAAATTCTACAAAAACACAAAGTGAGGATCAATGAAGTCACACCTACACCATGCTCACTATGTTCTGAATATCAGAACGAAACAAAATGAGACATTCACACCCAAAGTGGTTACTAAACTGTAGTGAGATAAGAGGGCATTAATGGATTATTTCCAGTGGGAAAAGAATAGATTTCCAAATGACCCAACAGTGGTACCGCATAGTGTAGCACTGGGACAGTCACAATGTCATGAGATAAACTCTAGGCAAAGAAAGGACCAACGCAATGCAATTGTGATATAAAAGCAGCTCTTGTTTTCTCAAACTCAGTGATGCAACCACTACTTCTGTGGGGGCAACAGGTGGGAACGAGAGAATAAGTGAATTTTCAGAGAGCAGTTTTGTGGCCCCCCTTCATTTCTGTTTTACAATATCTAGTTCTTCCATTAACTGGGTTCATCCATCCCATTTTGTCAGTTACCACAATCTATACCAATTTGTAATACAAAGGAAGACCAGTAGTAGAAGAATTCTTTTACGAGTATACATGGTCCATTCAGGTTTTCAGAAGAAACAGGCCAGCCTGCAGTTGTATAGAGAGCACATTTATACATTTTTCTTAGCACATTTCTACAGGCTTCAAAGACAACAATAAAACTGTAAAATAATAAAACAGATGTTCTTCCAAACACAGACATTTCAACTCAGCTCAAGCAGCAACAAATGCTACTGCCGGATCACTTCCCTACGATGCATATTTAAAACCCTCATTTCCACAAGGACTGTTATATACACTAATTGACACATATTTCATGTCCCAACTTGTTCAATATTAAGATATCTTTCTCTTGTTTTCACATTCCTTTACAAACAGATTTTGGATATTTTTATTTTATCTAATGCTTTATTTTTATTTTGCTAGGCTTCAAGCTATAAAATTATATATTCTGTACTAAGGAAAATAAAATAAAAGACAATTATTAATTCCTTGAAAGACAGATGGCCTAGAAATCCATAACAGTGAGAGTTCTCCTTTATCTACTTAGTGAGGAACTAAAGACTGCATACCTGTATACACTGACTGTAAGGTCCAATGTTGGCAGGGGCCCAATGAGAAATGCTCTGGACGTGCATAACTTGCTTTTGATAAAAGGGAACATCGCCTATCGTCCCACCATACTTATGCACAAGGCAGTCCATCAGAAATATCATTCCTTCAGGCAAGGGAGCTTCTACACATACCCTGAAATGATAGAGAAGAAGTCAGACTTTTGGATATGTGACATTTTCAATGGAAATACACAGTCACTCCTTATCCTCTGGTCATATATAAAATTGATTTTCTCACTCTGTGTGTGTGTGTGTGTGTGTGTGTGTGGAGAGAGAGAGAGAGAGAGAGAGAGAGAGAGAGAGAGAGAGAGAGAGAACCATGTTCTGGCCATGTTCTGGGGTACACTTGAGCAGGAAGCCTTGACTGGAAACTCCCACTCCAGTAGTCCCCCTTTTTGCTACTGCTGTTTCTCCTTACTTTTTCCTTCTAGGCCAAATCCATGCAACTGCCTGGAGGGAGTATGAAAGGCAAGTGAAGAATGGAGTGTCTCTCCTTGCTTTGGGCATTGCTTGCTTGCATGCTTGAGGAAATAAAACGGGCAGGTAGTGACAAGAAGGAGGAATAGCATTAGCAGACCATGGAGGCTTGGCAGGGGAGATGGCAATAAACACCCCATTGGGGAAGATTTTAGCATGTGACCAATGGTGGCAGGTCTCTAGCACTGGGCCTGGTTCAGTCACTTTCAACATCCAACCACATTTGGAAGAGGCCCCCTCTGTAAATGAAGGACTCTTTTCATTTTCAGAGGAAACCAACAGAAGCACCTACTGGAAGGAGGAGAAAGGGTGGTAGTTTTTTCCAGTTCTGCTTCCCCTCTGCTTCTGATACCACCTCTCATTCTATTCTAAACAGAGTAACTCCTCTCCAGAGGTTTTTTTTTTTTTAAAGGGCTGTGAGGGAAATACAAATAGATAAAATCACCTCATCTGTCACTTCTACCAACAGAGGCACCAGATGAAGGAGTTCTGGTCCAAACAACTCTGGATCCAATCCAATGCTTAGAAGCTGTGCATTCAGAAGTATACATCATTACATATTGAAGAACAACTCAGTGGAAAGACTGTTAGCAGCATATACTGGCTGGTACAAGTTATGACAATTAAGGCTAACGGCTGGATTTCCCCCCCAGTCTTTGGAGTTCCTATCTGGTTTCCAATGCTAGGAAGACCTGTTATCTTCTATTACCAATTCCACAGCCCATTTCAGTTTGCAATGTGCTTCTCCTTATCTCAGGTTTACACAAGGGCTTGCTAATGTCCATCCACTGAGCTCATGCTTTGCTATTTCTTTCCTTATTAGTACAATGTATGTGACACATTCACCACTTAGGAACAATAGTGCAAATATTCACAGACCTGTCTCTGCACATGCTTAAAATCACACAGCCTTCTTGAATATAATCAAAATCAGTTGGGCGGGGGCCTCCAGTTAACTTGCAAACAGCCTTCTGTGTTCACTCAAATTCCCACATGCTGACCACCTTCCTGCAGAAAGTGAACTAGTAACGACAACAGCATAGACCCAACGTGCTTGCTTCAGTGAGCAAACAAATCAGAGAATTAGGGTCATCACTAGTGACAGTCACTTAGCTACAAGATAGTTTTGTGCCTGAAATTAACAACAGTGTAAGATAGCATTTGATATGCATATTGTCTAAGCAAAATGCCTCTTAAAGATATTGCCCTTAATGTCTGCAATTTCCCAGAACTTGCTAGAAACATGGAAAATCCTTAAAAACAATGTGTTAAACCCTTTTTAAATTTTTTTTTATGGGGGATTAACCGTGAATATATTTCAGGGCCTAGAGTGAGAGGACTCAGGGCCGAGCACAGCTTGGTGCAGAACTTCAAAAAGTTACTGCTTTGGAATACAACTCTAGAATCTCTCAGCCAGCTTAGCCTGAAGGACTTATGGGATTTTAGTCTTTAATACTAATATTTCAAGCACTGTATATCTAATTTCAGCAGATTACTGCATTCCGTGAGATTCTTGTTTCATAACATGATGGGTTGAAATTTAATTCTATATGGACTTCTCAATTGATTATATATTGAGGTGACATATAGATAGAACCAGTGTGGTGAACTGCTTTGAGTGTTGAACTATGACTCTGGAGATCAGGGTCAGAATGCTCACTTAGCCATGAAAACCCACTGAATGACCTTGGACAAGACATCTTCTCTCAGCCTCAGAGGAAGGCAAAGACAAAACTCCCTCTGAATAAATCTAGCCAAGAAAACCTCGTGATAGGTACATCTCAGGATCACCATCAGCTGGAAATGACCTGAATGCATACAGCAGCGGCGGCGGCGGCGACATGTAGATTGTTTTTCTGGTAAATTATGTGCCGTGATATTTATCTCAAAAACATATTCAATGAAATCAAGTCCACAGAGATCCAATGACTATTAAAGCTTTTATTAACCAGGGGGAAATATATTGTAGTAACTAGAGATCATAATAAAGTCCTCAAAAGCACAAGAAATTCCTTGCTGCTTATAAAATTGCTTCTTATAAATGATTTTGTGCAGCATTCAAAATATTTTAATTGCAGAGTTCTTGTTTCATTAACTTTATATGTTAACATTTTTGTGAAGAAAGTCAAAATGAAATACATTTGAAGAGGATTCCAAAATAAGAAGAATGAGAAAGAAAACACACTTGTGCAGAATTCACCCTTAAGCCTCAATATGGCTATCTACTAAGGTGTAACTACAAATGGCATTGATGAAAACAGCACAGACTGAATGACCAGAACTAAAAGCAGAAGATTGGACAACACTTTTGGAATACAGCAGAGATGAAAAGGACTGGAAAAATGCCTTTCTTGATGCTGCAACATAAAGAACTGTATGGGAGGACAGGTGAGTAGTGGAATTTTATGTTTACTCATCCCATAAATAGCAGCTCTCTCATATTGCTCCATAATCTTCTTTAAAAACTTTCCTGAATCACAAAAAGATGGCAACACTGGGGGGGCTCAAACTCAGAAAAACAAAGGAAGACTTACTATATATGTATACTTTTACAAAGTTCATGTCTTTGGAAGTAACTACAGCCTAACCACATCTTCCTTTAGTCCTAACCACCATTTTTCTTTTTGTAAATTCTAGAACAGATATAGGAAGAGTATACCCCACAACCTCCATTTGAAAAAATGGCCAATTTATAAAGCAATGAAAAATACCCTATATGCTATTCCCTACTCCTTGACTTTCACCCCAATGTCCAAAAGTAGCCTAAAAGGGCCTGTCTGTCCAGTTTTATTTACTACAGACCAATGTCACACAAAGGTAAACACACACGAACACAAAAATCTCATCTGCCCTTTCCCTGAATGTATTCAGCAATGGTTGCTACTATGGGATGTCACCAAGTTCACTAACTATCTGATAAGTATGTGACAATGATGTCAGTATGAAGTGGGATGTTAGATCTGTGGTGAAATAATTCAAAGGCTAAGAGACTGGACTTCCTAAGAAGGAAAGCAGCATATTCTGGTGAGTATGGGCTTGGGACATTTACCCGTGTGTGTGTGTATATCTGCCTTTAAGTTGCTCGTCAACTTATGGCAACCCCATGAGTTTCACGTTTTTTAGGCAAGAAATATGCAGGAGTGGTTTTGTCAGCTCTTTCCTTTGAAATATAACCTATAATATCTGCTATTCATTGGTGGTCTCCCATCCAAGTACTAACTAGGGCAGACTCTACTCAGCCTCCAAGATCAGAGCCTGAAACAGCATCTCCCAGGGCAACAGCAACTCTCAGCCGTCCTCTGGCCCGACCTCCTCTGCCTCCTCTGCCACGGCCCCTGGCACCGGCGCCTGTGAAGCTTTGCTCCCCTTGCTTCAGGAGCGGGCAATCACGCTTCAGATGAGAAGCAGACCCACAGCGAAAGCACCTTCGCACAGCATGGGCTCTCACCAGCCCCTCCTGCCTCGCCTCAGCAGCCGGAGAACTTTTTCTCCCAGCACAGGCCTCTGCAGCTGGAGCCGGCTGTGTGGGAGTCTCTGCATTCCTTGCGCGCTTTTCCTCTTCTTCCAGCAGACGAGTAGAAACCAAAGGAACGGTTAACTCCCTCTCTGGCATGGATTGAAGAGAGGACACCACCAGATTCCAGGAACTATCAAGGGAATTCAAGATGCAAAATACCTTGTCACTTTCAGGCAACACTTTGCCTCTCTCCCGAAGTGACGAAAACAGCTCCAACATCTCAGCCAAATGCTGCCTCACCGGGACACCGGGGGCCAGTTTCATCCCATATAAACGGGCGCACAGGGCGTACTTGGCGGCCGCTGATTGACTCAAAAACAACTCCCGCAGCCTCGCCCAGGCTTCTCGAGGGGTGGCAAGATCCCTGATATGCGTGAGCTGGTCATCCTCCACAGCCAGAAAGAGGACAGACATGGCACGCCTCGTTGCCGCTGCTATCTCCGCAGCAGTCCCCTGCAGAGTCGGGGGAGCTGTGAAAGCACCCCACAGCCCCTCAGCTTGCAAATACTTTTCCATGCGAGCTGACCATGCCAAGTAATTAGTTGCATTTAGCTTAACGAGAGGCAGGCCCCCAGGCACCACATGAGCCATCGTAAAAACACCTCAAAAAACACCTCTCAAAACCATCCTCTGCTACCATGTTGAAAAACCCGCCAGGGGCATTACCATCAATAGGAAAAACATCACAGCCAACACGAGGCAGCAGGCTAACAGTCTTTATTGCGGGCAATAGATCAAGTAGCAGACTATTAAGTTACAGCGCAGCGAGCCATCTCCTCGTCCAGAGCAGAAAGGAAGAGGAAACAAGAAAAAGGCACAGCCTGTTCAAAAGCCGTGTTTTTAAGTATACATATTCAATAACAAGGCGTTCCCTTAACCATAGCAATGTTGCGGCTACACGCAGCAGAAGACCTTGAATACGTTTAGGTTTCACATGGGCAGCTAGACTAAACAACTACAAGCAGCTTTGCGTTCTCACCCTCTAGTGGTGGGAAAATATGAAGCCAGGAGTTACAACAGGTCCCATCATGCTTCTCAACCTGTGACAGTATTTAAGAAGTAGTTCTCATATCACTTCTGAACCAGGTGCTAATAAGTAAAAGATCATGTTTTTGAAGAGAGACATACAAACAGGTCAAAGGAAGCTCAGTACCAACTAGAAGAAAGAAACCAAGACTGAAAAAAAGTCGTAAATAAAGCAGTAATAGCAACGAAATATATTCCAGTGTATCATAAATATAAGATAGCAGGAGTAGGAGCCTACCTTGCTGGGGGACACAAATCAAATGCTGTCATATAGACGGAATTTATCACAGCAAAATCTTTCATGCTCTTCATATACAGATGGACCAAAATAATATCTGTCAATTCCAATCCTTTTGAATTCAGATGAACTGTATGTAGAAAAAATGCAGATGTTAAAGACAGGAAATATTAAATTTGTACAGAATGAGAGCAAGAAAATTTTCACAAAGTACTTCCCAAAGAAAGGGAAATGATAACAGCTTAACACTGTCACAGATTGACTGAGACCCATTACAGAGTGGCAGCCGTTACTAAAGAGATGGTTTGAAAGCAACACCAATATCTGACATACTGCATGGGCAGCTATTTTGTTTCTATTTTCTACAACAGCATTGTATAAAATGACATTCTCTTATTGTCTGCAGTGAAGTACTCAGAAGGAATTACAAACATGAGGGTTTGAATTAGAAGGCCTTTCAATGGAAGGAAAATTGCAACTACCAATGCTTAGGAATTCATACGGTTCTATAAAAATTCTTACATTTTTGCTTGGGGCAAAAGGTTACACAGGGAGTATAATCTTTTTAGGTTTAGCTTCACTTGTCTTAAGAATGTGGAATGACACCTCCAGAGCTAATCCTAGTTTTAAAGAGAGACTAGCATTTCTACATTCACCAGCAATTCAACAAGGCCCAGACGTGTGTATACACGCACACATGCACGCACACAGAGAAGCAGAGAGGGAAGCAAAATAAAAGGAGCTCTAGAAAAGGTCCATAAGGATATTAGAGGTGCTTGAATGTAGTGCAGCTCATACCAATGCTAAGTGTTTTAAATAGACAACTAGGGTTGTTTTCAAATGAATAATTCTAGACATACTGTTTGTGTCACAAACAACCATTATGGTAACATTCATGTTAAGCTCCGGCACCGTAAGAGATTGTTGGCAACATTTCACAAAGAATAATAATAGTACATTATTTCACCAAATGTGTCACTAAATAGTTGGACAATAGGGAGAAGACCACAGGTTGGCCTGACCTTACCCACAGCAAATACATATAGGAATATCCAGATTAACTCCTTGACCAATAGTCTCAACTAACTACAAATTTCAGTTAAAAATACTGCTTTAACTAGGAACCATTGTCAATACTGTTTCAAAAATACCTTTGTCACACAAGAATCATTTAGTTTATCAAGGCCCAATGTGGAAGAGTTTTTCGGTCAGGAGTTAAGTAAAGCATTTTCTTCAAAGGAATAGTCTGAACCATGTGTTATATATATATTATCCTTTGAAAAGTGTCAGTGCTCTAAGAAGAGGAGAAGGTATACATTCCCAGGTTCTTAATCACATTTAACCAAATAATGTTGAATAATGTTGAAATAATGATATAATAATGTTGAAAATAATATCCTTCACATGTTGAACTGAAGTGTTCTACACCATGACAACATCATTTGCCTATCGGTGCTATAAATGTCTATTCCTGGGCACTTCATTCTGTGCATCTGATGAAGCAGAACTTAAGTCTATGAAAGCTTATGCAACTAACTTCTTTCTCTCAGTTAATTTCAAAGTTGCTACAAGATCTCTTTGCATACTGATCCCGACTAACATTGCTATGTCTTTGAACTGTTACTTATTGTTAGAGAGAATGGGTATGTACACAGGGATGTACATGTAATAGAGCTCCTCCTTGTGAAAGGAAGTGATGGTTACCCTGGATTTCTCTTTGCTTGAACCAGCACCATATATGTATGTGGTTGGCCATGCAGTTGGCATGATGGGAGCACAAATATTCAAAGAGATTTTGTTCTTCCCTCACTCATTTACATAAGGTAGTCAAATATACCCTTCTAAAGCCTCTACTATGGAGCACTGATCCATAAAAGTGAGCTTCCAACAAACTCTAATCTTGTTGTGACAATACTTTTTGCAGTAAAGAGCTAATGCAAGTGAGCTACTCAAACAATATTAGGAAATACAAGGAAAAAGGAAGGTACCCAAGAATGGTGGCAGATGCTACATCTTGAAAAAAATGTCTTGTTTGGTTAGCTATTAATTCCAAAAGGAGCTGTTGTGGTCTTACACAACTACATTACCAAATTATCAAAATCATTAAAACCAGCTTTGTCGGGGGGAGTGTAGTGCTCCTTACACCTGCAAGTGGGGAAGGGTTTTTTCCCCAATTCCTTCTTCTACATCTCCCTAGTCCCCTTTTGATCAGCCCTGGAGGGTTGGGGAACCCTACAATCAGCAGAAGACATATGCAGGTTTCAGTAGAGAACAGACAAGCACATATTGCTTTTTGTGATTGGTGTTTCCACTAGAGTGAAGACACTTGTGAATCCACTTCAGTGTGAATAATGGAACTGAGCCTCTGCAATAAATCCAATACTACTAAACTGAGGATGTGTTTCCAACAATTCAAAACCATAATGTTCATCACAAAAACAAAATAACAACTATAATTTCAGCACTTGCCACAGTTTCAAAACCACCTTTGGTACAGAGCAAGTTGCTTGCTTTTGTCTCCTAGACAGACATTTTTCATGTTTAAATTGGCATACACATTCATATACGTTCATAAATGGCATACACATATGAATGAAGGTGTTTTAAAAATTAAAAATCAGACTAGCAACGAACATTCTCTTCTGAACATTCTCTAAACCAACAGGCTAAACAGACTCAATACTGAGATTTAGGACTACTGTGTGTGTTTCACAGTCCATTAGCAGATTTCCATTTGGCAAAGGACAAGCTTTTTCAAAGGGCATTAAAACAATTAGCCTTGCAACAAGGCTTTTGTTTCCCCCTTTTCACACAGGGAAAAAGAAGAGGATGGAAGACTGAGCAGACAGCAGGTATGGATTTTCTAGGAAAAGGTTATAACACATACCTCAAGAGTCTTAGCAATGTTTTGGCAAAGAAACTCAAAGGTGGTTTCTTTAGATGACAGGACCATAACTCATTCAGTGTCCCCATTCCCACCCCCTGCTCAGAAGGCAAAAATAAATATCCAAAGGAAATACAAGTACTACCTGGGACCAAAGTGGTAGTAGTTTGCCAGAAATGGAAAACAATACTTTAAATGTAAGTAATCTGCCAAAAAACAGCAGGCTTCCTAGCCTCTGGCCAAAGACACAACCACTACCTTTCATTTAATTCTAATGGAAAGAATGGCAAAGACGTATCGTATTTGGATTGGCTGGGTCCGTGGAAATATAACAAGAACCAAGTAAATGTTATAGAGCCCCACTGCTTCAATTTACATATTATGCCCAAAAGATTTATGTAGAACATTGCTGCCTTTACCTATGAGTCTGATTACATCCTCCTTGCTGATTTCTAGGATGTTAAGAACTAGCTTAAGGGTCCTTTAGAAAGCATGCCGCTTTTTGCTTTGCAAAATTGCTCGTGCTTCCTTATCATTCTATATTCAGTCATGAACTCAGCTGCACAAGCCAAATGTTACAATTTTATGAGCCAATACATCAAAAGTATTCGTGAACAAGAATACAAGCTTTCCCATTGCAACCTCAGAGAGCAATTTCCATTTTTATGAATGAAAAAGATGCCTGCATAAACATTTCTTTATTTAAAAGTGTAAAAATGAGGAAAGATGCAGAACAAAATGGAAGCATTTTGTTTTATATGTCAATATCTTGTAAGGGTTTGATAGTAAGAAATCCAGCTACCACAATTCCCAAGACAGCAATTCTTCCCTTGCATTAACTACATAAATGAGATTTAGAGCCACTGACCTAATCCTAGATGCCAAAATGTACCACAGCAACAGCTTTTGAGAGAACTTAATTTAAAATTATGGTGATAAAGGCAGTTTAGCTAGCAGAAAGCATACACAACAGGGAATGCATACAGAGAAAGATAAAAGTAGGGAAACAAATTCATCTTACATAAATAAATAAGAACGAAGAAAGGAGAAAGATTTTAGACTAATTACAAGAGCTTTAAAATCACTCCCATATAAACAATGATATCTTTTGGACCTGATGGATAATCTTGTGTGTGTTTTAACATTTACAAAGCATTGCTGTGAAGGTTTATTAGACTCTATCCTGTGATTGCTTGGCAAGGACCCACTTGTCTTCTTCCGCTGATGGCAGAGGAAGCCTGTCAGTGGATCTCAAGAGAGAGCCTTTTCACAATTTGAGGAAAAGGCAGTATATAAATGAATACATCACCACCACCACCACCACCACCACCACTACCAGTATCACCAGCATCAAATTCAAATCTGAATTTGAAAAAGTTAATTTTATTAAAATTGGTGTAGTTTTCAACAGGTATAGGGGGCAGTCACTCAGTCCCCTGTGGACATCCTTCTATACTCCTTCCATACTGTCTGGCTCTTGTTGAGAGATCAGCAAAAAAAAATTGCACAAAATAATATGAAACCCTAAGAACAGAAATAAAGAATCACAGAGTCAGAAGGGGCCCTATAAGGAAGGAGGAGATGGCCAGAGTACGCTCAGGAAGAAGTGCAACTGGTAAGCTAGATATGAAGGTATCGGCTAAATGAACAGAAGTGGGGAACATGCTGTTGGACACCAACTCTAACCAAGCCTTCCCAGCCCACCCACTGAAAGGAATGAAGAGGGGGAGGAGCAGCAGCAGCAGCAGACATCTGAATGGCTACATGTTACCCTATCCTTGGCCTAGTTTCTCTGATAAAGGAAGATGCCTCTGCTAGCTGGGAGTGATGGGGAGTTGCCAGTTTTCTGGACATGTTTTATTTACACACTGTTGGTCCAGTTCCTTAAAGTATACCAAATACCATGATGAAGGAGTGGAGGGCATGCTGATCAAATTTGCAGATGATACCAAACTTGGAGGGGTTGCTGAAACACCAGAGAATAGGATCAAATTTCAATATGACTTTGACAGATTGGAGAGCTGGGTCAAAGCTAACAAAATGAATTTCAACAGAGAGAAATGGAGGGTCCTGCACTTGGGCAGAAAAAATGAAAGTCACAAGTATAGGATGGGGGACGTGTGGCTGGATAGCAGCATGTGTGAAAAGGATCTAGGAGTCTTGGTAGATCACAAGCTAAACATGAGTCAGCAGTGTGACGCAGCAGCCAAGAAAGCCAACGCAATTCTTGGTTGCATCAATAAGAGTATGGTGTCTAGATCGAGGGAGGTAATGGTACCACTCTATTCTGCATTGGTTAGGCCTCATTCGGAATACTGTGTCCAGTTCTGGGCATGTTTAAATATCTGAAGGGATGTCATGTTGAGGAGGGAGTAGGCTTGTTCTCTACCGCTCCAGAGACTAGGACAAGCAGCAATGGATTCAAGCTGCAGAAAAGGAGATTCCACTTGAACCTCAGGAAGAACTTTCTGACAGTCAGAGCTGTCTGGCAGTGGAATATGCTGCCTCGGAGTGTGGTAGAGACTCCTTCTTTGGAGGTTTTTAAGCAGAGGCTGGATGGCCATCTGTTGGGAATACTTTGATGGGCGTTCCTGCATAGCAGGGGGTTGGTCTCGATGGCCCCTTGGGTTTCTTCCAACTTTATGATTCTATGATTCACTTTCTTGAGAATATTTTCACTTCCTTTGCTGCTGCTTAAAAGGTCTGAAATTTCAGTCCTTTTAAAATGGACTTCCAAGCCTTTCATTACACTGAGAACTGACCACAAGAAGCAGCTCTAATTAAAACATATCTGTTCCACATGTTCCACTGCATTTTTAAACGTACAATAAACTACCTTGGAGTGATGAGAAGACTGCTTTAGCTGATTCTTGGACACTCTCTCCTTCAGATGGATGCATATGAGCAGTGATGTTTGTTATCCACTGGTAACCTTTCAGTGACTTTCCTGAGCATTCAAATGTCTTACCTGCATAAATCGGAGATTTTAAAGCATGAGGTTCTTTTTTAAAAAATTATTTATTAAGATATTTATATCCCACCTATTGTCAAGGGATATCAGAATGATCTACAAATATAATCAGTTTAAACAGTTCAGAACAATGCTTAATTTAAAATATGAAGAGACTAAAAATATTAACAAGTTCAGCTCAATCAATGGAAAAGCTTGCAGACTTAAACATCTCCTTTCATGGGTTTTCATACACATAAAACTTTTGCTGGATCACAACCAATGTTCTTTCAGAATGCTGGCATTTCTTAAATAATGTTGCTATACAGTATGTATAGTATACTTTTCTCCAGATGTAGTTGGCAAATGGAACATTGGTATATAATAAGATTTACTCTTAAAAAAAAAAGAACACCAAGGACTTATTATTGTCTCTTAGTGTGAAAGGCAACCACTTCCTCTTCTGCAAGAGAGCATCTGATTGCTCTCGAAAGCTTCAGTGACTAGTCATTCTGATGCTGAGGGTATTTTCTGAAGGAGCACAGAAGGCTACAACTGGATTCATACACAAGCTTAGTAAACAAGAGTTTAGGACTCTGTATTACAGGAGTGTCCAAATACCTGTAACAAATTTCAAACCTGACACTGTTTAAGAGTTCCCTCTGTCTTAATCTAGCCCTTCTCCAACAAGAAAGATGCAGCAGGAAAGCTCCATTGAGTGCAAAGAACTTTCAAGGCTGCTAGGATCCCAAAGATTATATACAAGGCTCAGCGCCTGCAGTTCACTACAAATTATTTTATAAATTGGATTATGTAGGCAGAAAGACTGCCACAAATATTCAGGACAGGAATTTTAAATTATACATTTAAAGGAATACTTATTTTTTAAAAGCATGAGGGAGGCAGGGAGGGCCTTTATTCCATTTCCCCAAGTATCAATATTACTCTTCTGTACAAGAACCACTGAAACAAATAGGACTTCTCAGAATATAGTTCCTTCCTGCAGTATGTAGATCTAATTCATGCAGATAAATAAGAGGTGAAGCCTTATACCTCAAATTTAAAGAGGCATAAGCACATCACTGGGGAGGAGATCAGCACTGGAAAGCTATAATAGTTATTAGCACTAATGGGAATTATATGCATAAATCTTCCACCCACACAGAAGAGCATCATTACAGTCCAAGAGTGAGAGCCTTGAACTTACCTCTGGGCTAAGAAAAACGCTGACATTTCTAATAAAATCCTGAAGGTAGAATGAAGGAAAACAAAGAAGTCAAAAGACCTCTGCTACGTTTCCAAGCTCAGCTAAAAGTGACATTTTAAATATATTTGCATATTGTTGGTTGGTTACAGCTGTTATTAACAATGCAACATCCTGAGCTGATAGAGCTGGGGCCCATTCATACCACACAGTTACAGTGTTATTGTTCCACTTTAACTGTCAAGGTTTCATTCTATGGAATCCTGGAACTGGCAGTTTAGGCAAAGGCATTTAGAATGTACAGCCAGAGTGTTCTACTGCCTCACCGAAGTACGAACTCCAGGATTCTACAGGACAAAATCATGGAAGTTTACAGTGCTGTCATGCTGCAGGGTGAATGGGTCCAAGGTCTCAGCAGTGAAGTTGCAATCCTCTCTGCCTACTGTACTGGCGGACTTCAACATCCATGTTGAGGCTACTTTGTCGGAAGCAGATTAGGATTTCATGCCTGCCAGGTCTTACAGAGCAGTGACTGGTGCATCTATGTCACAGGACACAGTCTAGGCCCAGTCTTCTGTGCAGGGCAGGATGCTGGTGCTCTGAGTGCGGGGGAAATTTCCATACCTCTGTTGTCATGGCTCTCTCACTACCTCATGGGGTTTAGATTCACTAGACGTCAGAGCCTCTGCATGGGTGAGTGGCTCATTAAAATGGTCCTCCAAAAGAGCTGATGCGTCCAGGTGGATTTCTTATGGCTCTCAGGGAGGTTTCTGGCAATCTGTCAGGTGATCCTATTGAAGCCCTTGCCACTTTCTGAAAGAGAGCAATGGCCAGGGCAACGTACATGATCAGTTCTGAGCATTCCCTTCCAAAGAGTGAAGCCAAGTAAGCTTTCTGGTTTATTAGGAGTGGGCAGTGATGGAGCACGTCATGTGGAGACTTGGGCATCATTGGCAGAAAACTCAGAGCAGTCTGACCAAACAAGGGCTAGAGCCCACTGGAAAGCTTATGTCATGGCATTGGTGGAACCAAACAAATCATACTTCCCTGCCACCACCATGTCTTCATAATATTGTTCAGTAGGGATGTCTTGAGC
>CAOKZL010001388.1:0-95000 GCA_948472985.1 Iguana delicatissima
GTGGGAATCCATTGGATTACCTTCCAATTACAGCCAGCCAAGGAGCAACCCAAATATTTGGATTGCCCTCAGGACTGAAGTGTTTCACCAGGGGAAGGCTAAGGAGGTTGGCAAGGGGTGACACCTGGATCCACATCAGGTTGTTCCCCCCCTCTTGTTTCATTAGCAAGCTAACACAACTTAAATAGGTGAGGTCAAATAAAGTGGCCCTTGTTTAACCCAGCTTTCTGTGTTTGATCTCATCATTCTGTGGCTGGTTATCAAAATTCAACTGCAGTTGTTTGGAAACCTGAACGACTTGCACAAGATACGTTGTGGTGAAATAATGAACCAATTTAGAAGAAGCAACTTTAGTAGCAATATACTTGAGTAGGTGATGCACACATTACTAATAGCCATACTATGTATTGCATTATGTCGTTAGATGACAGTCTTGCTATGACTAATTCAATATTAAAAATCTCCATAATTACATCACATTTATATTGTTGTTGCTGTGTGCCATCAAGTCCTTTCCAACTAGTGGTGGGGTTTTCTGGGGCTGAAAGGGTGTGATGCTTCTGGTGGGTGTACATGGCTGGGTAGGGAATTGAGCATTGGTCTCCAGGATCATAGTTCAACAAGCAACCCACTGTCCACTGGCTCCAAGATACATAGCTTAGACAATGAAGAGGTGATAAAGAACTTATTTCCAAACTGCTGATCAAGTTGGTAGTATCAGAGGAATATTTCTTCATAGATGTCAGAGATTGGCACTGCAGAGAAAAGTAGATAATTTATTTTATAAACGTTCTATGAAATGTATTAAATATTGGAAACTGCTTTGTGTGCATTTAAATTCAAGTAGACCGTAGTCAATAAGAAAAAATAGTCCATGGAATCCATCCTTAATGTGATGCCATGTCACTGGCACGCCATTGTCTTCTAGCCGTTTCTTGTACAACAGTCCATCGTCCCTGACAGTATCGTATTCACAGGTTATTAAAAAAGTCTCAGGGAGCTGGCAGAGAATGTCGTCTTCTGCTAAGAGTGGGGAAAATATTGGCTGAAAGCCTTCTTTGCACATTTCATAAAGTTCTTGGCAGAATGGAGCAGGCTCCACTGGCACATAGCCCCTAACCTTAAATTCTTCTGGAATGTGGTCGGCGCTAATCCATTTTCGATATTTAGCCCACATGTGCTTGGGAACATGGGCATTCTTCATAAGGCCATCCACATTCATGTCCTTCCCAGTCAGATACATAACGCCCAATTTGATAGCCCGTTTCTTAAACAGGATGGGAATGGAATGGTTTTGCTGATAAGAAGGCAGATTGAAGTCCACTGCCTGGAGGAACGGGTAGATTAGAATCTGTGCTCGAAGCCTTGGGAGATCCCTCCTTGTCGCCAGACATTGGCAGATTGCCGTGGCGAACGTGCCTCCGCTGCTGTCTCCGCAAATGGCAATGCCATTTGGGTCCACTCCATATTTCGTTGCATTCTTCAAAAAGTGTATGGTAGCTGTGCAGCAGTCCAGAAGTGGGACTGGGAATGGATGCTCTGGAGCTAGGCGATACCTGAAATGAGAACTATTTTGTATTCTGTGGCATGATATGTTATTTTAAGGTTCCCAAACTCTCCTTCTCTTCCATAACATTGTGTTGTTTACTGCCATTTTTAATCTTTTTTTAAAAAAATATTATTAAAGAAATGTTGAACAATAAAACTTACATATTCCAAGAGAAAGAGAAGAAATAAAGAAGAAAAAAAGTCAAACTCAATGATCATAATTATATAGAGAATAACAAATAAAATAAAACTTTCCCCTGAGTGTCAATGGTTATTCCTTTAATTATATATATAAAGATCCTTACTCATGCCCTTCTTTGCATATCTAAATCTATCATAAATCTGTTTACCTTTGTATACTAGATGATTGGTTATTACAATTACTGGATATGGCAATTATGGACAAGTTAACAATTTTGATAAAAGAAGGTTCTAGTGATGATTATTTAAAAACTTCGGACCCTTTGGTCAACTTCTTCAGAAACAATTATTCTGCATTAACAATAGCTGGGTTTTTTGAGGTTACAGCCATTTTTAGCTACTCAACTTTCTACCACAATAAGATACATAATCCCCAGTTTCGGAACAACACGTGCAGAAATGCTTAACCCTCCTCTCATTTATACGCAAACATAAATTTCCAGGAACTCCTTCTCCAGAAAATGTTCCTGTGTTGTTCCAAACTTCATGACTTAGACTACTGCTTCCCAACATGTTTTTTCCCCACTTGCATACCTCTTAGCAGCCAATATCCATAAATAGTAGCCTCCACATATACATTGCCATGTCCTTCCTTTGAGGTAGTGGTTCTCAACCTGTGGGTCCCCAGATGTTTTTGGACTTCAGTTCCCAGAAGCCCTGAGCATTGACCATAGTGGCTGGGACTTGGGAGCTGAAGTCCACAAACATCTGGGGACCCACAGGTTGAGAACCACTGCTTTGAGGGAACGAAAAGTTCCACCAGAAGTTCCTCAGAGCTTCTGTGAGCTCTGAGGAGATGTGTCCACACCAGAGAAGGAAATACAGGATGTCAGGCCAACCTCTCTGGCTAGGCCTCTCTATGCCATTGTGCCGTTACCCACCTCTTTGGTCTCAGAATCTGGCTTGCTCCGGCCCACAGGTATGGAGACCAGTGACTGATGCTGTGTGTGTCTCCCTCAGAGGGATTTGGAGTGGAACTGGTGTGTCTCCACTGAGCACACTTTTTCCTTATGGAGAGGGAAATGAGGAAGAGGGAGACAAGAACCTGTGTGCACAAGGCTTGGAAGGATGTCATATAGAAGATGGAGCAAGCTTGTTTTTGGCTGCTCCAGAGACTAGGAGACAGAGCAATGACTTCAAACTCCAGGAAAAGAGATTCCATCTAAACATTAGGAAGAACCTTCTGATGGTGAGAGCAGTTTGACAGTGGAATGTCCTGCCTCAATGTGATGAAGTCTCCTTCTTTGGAGATTTTTAAACAGAGGCTGAGTGGTCATCTGTCGGGAATGCTTTGTTGACATATTCCTGCATGGCAGAAGTGGGTTGGACCCAGATGGCTTTTATGTTCTCCTATAGATCTATGATTCTATGGTTCCATGTTTGCAGAAAAGGGGAAGAATCAAATAGTGTGGGACAGACCTCTGGCAATATTTCACTGCTAGAACAAACTATTCTTTGTTAACTTAGGAACCAGAGTGAATTTGATGCCACTTACCCCACACATACAACCACAGAATCGCTCTTCTGGGCAATGTAACGGCTCACCCTTTCGTAAGCTTCTGAAAAAACACAGATTGTTTCAGGAGAGTTTTCTGAGGCATTTCATGACTATTTAAGAAGACACCACACTCACTGTTGAAATCTGTTCCCTGGAGCATAGCCAGCAGCATAGTCAGCACACAAAGCAAGGGTCAAGGTGTTCCAGGAATATAAGCCAAGGATCTAAAGAAGACCACATTGCTTCTACCAGATCTATGTACATTATACACATTGAAGCATAATGTGGTTGAAGGATCAATAGACAGATGACCATTAAAAAAAACCCCTTATGTTCAGTTGTGTTCTTCTGGCTTCATATGATCAATTGGGAGTAGGGAAGTAAAACAGCAAACCTGCGTATGAGTCTGCATTAAATGGCTCATTTTCAGTGATGCCTAACAATTTCTGAAAGCTTTTTTGACAGATTTTTTGATCAGGCACTACAGAACTTTCCTGATGTTTCAAAGATAATTCTTTGCTTATGAAACTGAAAGACAACACAAGAAGGATCCCAAGCTACAGTGTGAATTGAATTTGAACTGTACAGCAGGGAAGCACCATTTTTTTTAAAAGGCTCCCTAACAAATATTTTTGGAAAACTTTATGTTTAATTACCTTGCCATATTCTTCTAATAAAAGGTAATAGAAAATCATGGGCTTCTTTCTGAGAACTTACGGATGCTTCCAAGCAAGCCGATACCTCCATGAAGATATATCACTCCTCTTCTGTTCCCAGGAGATGTTGTTTTAGGCCAGTACACCCTCACTGGGATCTCATCGAAAACCAGATCCTTGATTGTCAGCTTCGAGGTCTTCATTGGTGGTATTCCATTAAACAGAACCCTCCATATTTGATACTTCCAGCAAATGCCAAGTTTCTCAGACATAAGTCCCTGTGGGAAAGAATTCATGATCACCGGGACTTAGCTTTTATGCCTTGTGAATGCTAGTCTTAGAAGCAAAAGAGACAAGACATGTTCTGTCCAGAAACCCAGCCATGGTTCACAGTCCTCCAACAGAGTCTGTAGTAACAGCCATAGATAGGGTTTACAAAAGCTTATCAGTCAGTTTTTGTTTCAGTAATAAATTCAAAGCATCAGTTCAAGGGAGTATGAAGCAGCATAGTCAGCACACAAAGCAAGAGTCAAGGTTTTTCAGGAACACAAGCCAAGGTTCAAAAGAGAAATGCATTGCTTCCACAGGAAATGGCAGCTGTCAGCAAAAGACTTCACCTGGCCCTGCCTCTGGTCTTTATTGGCCAGCAGCATCCCCCAGCTGTTTGCCTGATTTATGAGACTTCTCTATATAAGTGCTCTGAGTCTCAGGGGATCTTCCTTTTTTGTCTATGATGGGTTGCAGTAAGTAATGACCTATTCATGTCTCTGTGTTGCAGCTGTTGGGGAGTATCTTGTCTGTATTAGCACCTGGGTCATAAGACTGGTGCATGACAAGAAGACGCTCGTCTCATGGTGCACAGAAGTGACATTTACAATTGGGGAAGGAACAGGCAAACAAGCAAACTCTTGCCTCCAAATACAGAGTAGCAATTGTTTAATGTCTGTGAGAAAGTGAACTGGACAAAAGAAAGTTCAAGCTCAATTCTTATCCACATCCAGAATATTCATCTGGCTAATCTCACATGTCATTAAGTGGAGGTTGGACTGTTTCATTACATTAGAGACATTATATAGGGTTCTCGTTTTTAAAAATCATATTGGCTATGACAGAGTGCCATCTCCTGATGATTCATCCCAGTTAGAAGGGTGAGGCAACCAAACCTCAATAGAAATTGGGGCAGATGTCCCACATTTTAGTCAATGTTTCCACAAGCTTGGAAATGATGAGTTAATTTAACTTGTGAAGTGTTGGCTTTTAACCATCAGTATGGCTTGTCTCACTTTGTTTCCAGATTATTATTCCTCTGACATAACACATTAATTTGCTGTAGAACATTGACCTTGCTCAAAGTAGGTGTCTTTTTCCCTGGTAAATTAAATGCATGGGGAATTTGTAGGAAGAGAAAGATTGGGTTTGGAAGAAATATATCACATGGCTTTATTGTTAGGTAGCAGAAGAGCTACTGGGTAGCAATCAAGAAGCTGGGACTGAGAAGTAGTTGAAGAAAACTGGAAAGGAAGTGGGGAAAAATAATACTAGTATAGGAAGGAATGACATTGAGGACTGATTAGTTTGCTTAGCCCTAGAGTGCCCACGACCCTTACAAAATGGCAGGCCCTTTCAAATTAAAAGGCTGCCCCCAATTGTCCTTTTGGTGGTGGAGTGGCACTCTCTAGCCCATGGTTCACCACTTCATCTGTGAGAATATCATGGGGAACTTGGTAAAAGCCTTACTGAAATGAAGATATACTATATCCACAGCACTTCCATGATCTGCCAAGCTTTTAAACCTATCCAAAAAAGGAAGATAACTTCATTTTTCATGGCTTCTCTTTGAGAATTCTATACTGGTGTTTAGTAAATACAGCATTTCTTTTTTAAGGCCATTTCTGTACTGCCATGTTATTGTACTATTATTCCACTTCCAGCAACCGGTGAAATTCCAGGACTTGTAGTTTCCAAGAGCTCTCTGGCTGAGAATTCTAAAGGGCCCTCCCTAAACTGCAAACCCAAGGATTCCATAGGAGGTTGAAAGTGGAATAATAGCACCAGAACAGTGTAGGGTGGAAATGGCCTGTGTGTGCACAGATTGGTATTGCTGTCAAGCTGACAAATTTTAACTTCTTCTCAAGGTGAGACTGTGGTTTGCCCAACTCGAAAGGTTTCTATGGCTGAGCAGAGACTCAAACCCTGAAGTCCCAATCCAAAATTCTAAACATAATGCTACACTATTTCCCATACATTTCATGAGTCCACTTTCATTTGAAGAGACAGAACACAGGTTTTAATTTTCCACTTTCCACTGCCCCTAGCTTACCTCTTTCTCCATGGCTTGCACCGGGGCCAGTGGGTATATGGTCAGCAGAGGGAATATGTGTTCTCATGCATAAGAACTGGTGTGCTTTGTTTGAAGTAGACACTCTGAGCAGCTGTGGCTGATACTCCATGTATTGTCCTCGATGACATCACCATGCCTTACTCCGGTGACCTCACTTAATCCCAAGGCAATAAACCGAAGCTGATCCTACACCCCCTTCTGCACTTCATGACATCCTCTTTCCAACCGTCAAACAGCACATTCAACCTCTTCCTCACTCAACTAGTCACCATTCAAACTCCAAAAACAATGCTCATTTCTCCCTTCCAAGAGACAACATATATATATTTACATTTACAATTTACATCCCACTTCTTTTCTAGGATCATAGAGTTGGAAGAAATCTCAAGGGCCATCGAGTCCAACCCCCTTCTACCATGCAGGAAGACACCGTCAAAGTATTCCCAACAGAGTGCCATCCAGCCTTTGTTTAAAAACTTCACTACACTCCCAGATAACGTATTCCACTGTTAAACTGCCCTTACTATCGGGAAGTTGTTCCTAATATTTTCAGTGGAATTGCTCCATTTTGTCCTAGCCGTTGCTCCATTTTGTCCTAGTCTCTGGAGCACCAGAAAGCAAGCTTGCTCCATTGTCCGTATGACATCTCTTCAAATATTTGAGCTATCACATCATCTCTTAACCGTGGGTTTCTTGGGTCCCTTCTCTCCCCATTTTTTGAAAATGGAAACATTTTCATAGGAAGATCTCACCAGTTGGACTGCTTATAAGTTACTCTCTTGTCACCTCCCTACTTCTGCACCACTGTTTGCAATAAAGCAAAAACACCGGTTCCTCCAGGTGTTGTGTCATTGTCTTTATCAATGTGATGATGGTGATGATGATTGCTATAATATCTGATAACTAATTAAGCTTCAATGGAATTAGCTGGCTGATACTCAGCACTTGCCATCCTGACTCAAGAAGTGAGAAGGATGTGAAGACTGATGCTCTATCTGTCCAATTGCTTCTGTGTCCCATATCTGTGTGTGTTCCTGCATATCAGGGGGTTGAACTAGATGGCCCCTGTGGTCTCTTTCAACTCTATGATTCATGTATCAATGTTTTTTAAAAAGCCAGAAAGAGTTGTGACTGTATTGGTTTCCAAATCCAATCCAATGGGGAAGGACTGCCAATCCAGATTTCTGATTTTAGATTTGGATTCTCAGTCTAGACCTGACCAGTTGAGTTTGGACCAATGAAGACTGAATTGGGGTGAGATCCATGCCATTGATCTGGGCCTCAAATAGAATCATGGCTCCTGTACACAGGTCTACTTGAGAAAATTTAAGTTGTAAATGGGTGGGTGATTGACTGAGACCCTACATTGGGCTACAAAGCACAAATAACCATCAAAGGACTTCCACTTTCATTATGCAACTCCTAAAATGATAATAAGAACCAGCATGATTTGGTTGCCAGACTTGGTCTCTGGAAGGCCAACGTTCAAAGGGTGTCTCAGCCATGGAAACCCACTGAGTGACCTGCAACAAGTCACAGAGGAAAGCAAAACCAGAAAACTATGGGATTACTGCATATTGGAGTTGACTTGAAAACACATCACAACAACAGCAACCACAAATACTAGATAGCAATATAGCACAATGAACACATGTAGGAAGCCAATGCTCATGGTTGATGTCAGGTAGCTCAATGTGCAATGCACAAACAGATTTGGAATGAGCATTGGCACACTACTGTCTGAACATCAATGCATAATGCTTCTTCAGGCAGAACTCCGCTTCAACTGTGATAGTTCTACCTTGTCTACAAAAAAACTCTGCACGCTTAGTAAAATTTACTCTTCGTATGTCATCAACAAGATACCATAAATCATTCCCAGACTCAGGGTGGAATTAGGATTTGCTAGCACCCATTATGCCCACACAGTTTATAGAACCATTAGTGGTATCCATGTTAATAAAGATGCAGAGCAAATTTTACAAAATTCTCATGTCTCCTCCTATTTCTTACAAATGGAAGCAAGCGTCAAAGACAGCAGTGGAATACTACCAGACACTAAAAGACCCATAGAAATGGAATTCCTTTTTACAGAAGCAAATCAAGGACTTCACCGCCTGTGTCCAGTGCATCCTTTTGATGAGATGCTGTCCCTCACAGGCACTTAGCAACATGCACGCAAGTGAACAGAAACTCTCCCAAAGTCAGGGAAACTTACCAGTCTTGTTGTACAAAATAAGAGAAAATTAAGGAATCGTAGTTTTGCGTACTGCCTGATGCCTGGGGGAGTGTGTGTCCTCGTAATATCGTAATATATTCCCCATGCCAGTAGGAAAAATAGAATGAAAGGGCTGATATGCGATGCCAGCGTCCAAAGAACAGAACCAAATGTCATTTCCTTGGCTAAGCCGGATGGGAGTATCCGTGCTCATCACCAGGGACATCTGAGCTCAGCATCCATTCAATTTCCCTAGTTATAGGGGATTAGTTGACAAACATTGTCTGCCGCCTACATAATTGTTAGTTGGCAAACACACTGGTTGCTTCAGAAGTTGAACTCTGTCTTTGCATTTTCAGTCTTACTCTATTTGTCAGTGATGTCAATTCTTGAAGAGTAATTATGGCTCTTTCTACATCCCATCCTTCTTAAGACTCTGGATTAGGAAGACTTGCACATTAACTGACATTTCTTCAGGTTTCAAATACAGGTTCAGATCAAGATTAACATCTCCTCTTAACTCCATTCACAGTTTTTCAGATGGTTAATAAGATGTATTATTCTGACTAGATGGGTGAGTCCATTTACAGTAACCTAACCGAATTTGCTCATCTTCAAACTCCTGTAGGAGTGGATTTCATACCTATTTACAAAAATAGAATTGCAGTTTCAGCTGCATGACAGATTGCAGTCACACCAAGGAATGCAACTACTTTAAATGTCATGTCGGGTGTGCTCCATGACATAGGAATGGTACAGCTAATGTACAATTATAATGACTGTAGAATAGTCTATTAATGTAACATATTTGTGCAAATATAATGTTTTACAAGCTACCATATGGTCAATGTTGTACATTGGGTATTATTCTGGCAGAATTCTAAATGCTCATCCTTACCCTGAAAATCCAAGGCACCTATCAGATGAATCTAGAAGGCATACTGATCAAATTTGCTGATGGCACCAAATTGGGTGGGGTTGCTATTAGGCCAGAGGACAGGATCAAAATTCAAAATGACCTTGACAGATTGGATTGCTGGGCCAAAACTAACAAAATGAATTTCAACAGAGAGAATGTAAGGTCCTTCACTTAAGCAGAAAAAAATGGAATGCACAGATATATGATGAGGGACACGTGGCTGGATAACAGTATGTGTGCAAGGGGTCTAGGAGTCTTGGTAGATCACAAGCTGAAGATGAGTCAGCAGTGTGATGCGGCAGCTGAGAAAGCCAGTGTGATTCTTGATTGCATCAATAGGAGTATGGTGTCTAGATCGAGGGAGGTGATGATACCACTCTATTCTGCTTTGGTTAGACCTCATCTGGAATACTGTGCCAATTCTGGGCACCTCATTTCAAGAAGGATATTGACAAACTGGAGGTGTGTCCAGAGGAGGGTGGCTAAAATGGTGAAGGGTCTGGAAGCCATGAAACCCTATGAGGAGCAGCTTAGGGAGCTGGGGATATTTAGTCTGCAGAAGAGAAGGTTAAGAGCGGACATGATAGCCATGTTTAAATATTTGAAGGGATGTCATGTTGAGGAGGGAGTGGGTTTGTTCTCTACCGCTCCAGAGAGTAGGACAAGGAGCAATGGATTCAAGCTGCAGGAAAGGATATTCCACTTGAACCTCAGGAAGAACCATCTGTCAGAAATGCTTGGAGGGTGTTCCTACATAGCAGGGGGTTGGACTGGATGGCCCGTGTGGTCTCTTCCAACTCTACATTTCTATGATTCTATGATTCTAATGGACAGAGCTGTCCAGCAGTGGAATCTGCTGCCTCAGTGGAGTGTGATGGAGTCTCCTTCTTTGGAAGTTTTTAAGCAGATGCTGGACGGCCATCTGTCAAAGGGAGTGCTTGGATGTGAGTTCCTGCATAGCAGGGAGTTGGACTTGTTGGCCCCTGGGGTCTCTTTGAACTCTGTGATTCTATGATTCTATCATAGTTGGTGCGGTGTGGAACTGCTGTGCAGTGTGATAAAGTCTCTTGAAGTTTCACCAGGTAGAACTATGGCCTCTTTTTCCTTCACCACCCCCAACCCACCTTTTAGCTGACGTAACATCTCAGCACATCTATTTACTGGCGGATGGAAAGCAAAATGGGGGAAAGCAAGGTGTCCAGCTATGTTTCTATAGCTGGAGACTCAGCAATGACAGCATCTTCTGGGACCTTCTGAAACCCTCAGGAGGTGATGGAAATTACCTTTTGCTGTGCCTGCAGATACAGGAATGGAACTAGTCATGGAGCCGATAAACTACTATGCTATGGAGAAGGATTTGCATCAGATAAAAGGTGGGTTTGAAGGAGAAGAGGTGTTGTATGTCTTCCTGGCAAAACTTTATATGAAATATGGTCAAGGATCTGCTAAGCATGAAAGCGATAGGAGACTTGTCCCACATTTAAGTTGGCAACCTTACATCAAACTCTAACCATCCAGAAAGTTCCTCCCATTTCATATTGCATACAGGTATATCTCAGTTAATGAAGCAGATATGTTCCTGACTTCTGTACCAACAAGAACAGCAACAAAGATTACCGGAAGCAGAAATAAAATGGGAAGAAGAGGGGAGTGTTCCTTTAAACTTTTCATTACAATCCAACAACCCAGACTTTGCCTCAAGAATCTGCGCATTTATACGGTTTGGAGGTATGTGTTTTTTTGGAGCACACAAAACCACATGCACACTTTAAAAGGCAAACAGATATAAACAAACAAACAAACAAACAAATAAATGCCTGTTTTCATCAATAATGAAAATGTATAAATTGGTAAATGTATAGGTTAGGAAAATGTGCTTTAAAAATCTGTATGGATTGCTACAGGAAAAAAATTACTCATGGTATCTTACTACCTGGTGGGTTGGGGGAATGCAGGTAGGGTTTGGAGTAATGCAACAAAATCAGGACTGATAGATTTTTAGCTATCCAAGGAACATGCTTGGATAGCTACCAAGCAAAGACGTTCTGTGCTCCAATATATTTCTTACTCAGTGTTTTTTGAGTTCTATGCTACTCATCATAGTGGAAATCTTTCTATTTGGTGCCATCTTGTGATACAGCTAGGAAATGCCATGAGCTCTAAACATCTTCCTTTTGCAGAAGCAGGTTCACTTTAGGTTTTAGACCATATAGTAAAATCTTTTCATCTCACTTTCAATTGTGAGGGCTAGAAAAACACTCCAGCACTATCTGTGCATATAAACTGTACGCACTGTGCCTAAGCACATAAACTGTATGTAGTCTTTTGCAAACTTTATAAGATCTTTTGCGGCACTGTTAAAATGAAGCCTTCAGGGTACAGAAGCCTGTTAACCTTGCCTTCGAAGAAAACGGGCAGGAGTTTCAACAGTTGGTAGAAATTATGTTTCTGACCTAACCAAAAGAAGTCAGGGCAGTGGTCCTACATCAGTTACAATTCCTTGTTAATTTGGTCCTCAAAGGAAGCAATCAGTAATTATAGTTATTTCTCCCCCACCCCTCAAGAAACTCTTTGAAAGGTGGGTGGTTACCAAAGACTATTCACAGTTTGTAGCTTAAGCTGTGCAAAATTCACGTTACTCCAAAACGTAGGTGCCACAAAAGCCACCCTGTGATGCCAAATACTTCCTTGCAAAAATGGGGAATGAATTAGCTCAAAGGGGAGGCTTGCAAGAGGAGGGTAACTTAATGAGACCTTTTATACAATGTCTACGGGCTCACACAGGAAAAGAACCAGCCAAAGATTCGAAAATAAGCTAAAAATATGTTTTATTGAGGGGAATTCACTCACGCATGCACACAAGATACAAACAGCCAAACATTCACACAAGAGCTAACTGAAGGATAAAGGCAGGAAAAATGATGGATAGAGAGGCTAAGGGTGTTTTGGGTTTATAATTATCAGTTCAGAAGAGTACAAAGAAGCTGAAATGTGGCTTGGCTAAGGTAGGACCTAAGGTCAGTTCTCACTCAGGAGTCACACGGACGGAGTGACGGGTTGGCCTGAGAAAGTGCATTGGGCCTGTGTGTCTAACAGAACGGGTTGGATGTCGTGTTCCTGATGAATGCTTGAGTTTTGGATTACGTACTTTACCATTGTTTAAATTCTTTTCAATTGTTTAATTATGTTTTAACTTTTGCATTCTATTTAGCGATGTCTTTTTAACCATAAGCTGCTTTGAGTCCCAAGCTGGGAAAGAAGCAGGGTATAAATAAAGGCCATTTCTGCCCTACACAGCTACGGTGCTATGATTTCACTTTCAACCTCCTGTGGAATTCTGGGATTTGTAGTTTCCTGAGGCCAAAGAGCTCTCTGGCTGAGGATTCTAAAGGCTCCTCTCTAAACTACAAACCCCAGGATTCCATGGAAGGTTGGAAGTGGAATCGTAGCACTATAAACAGTGTAGTGCGGAAATGGCCAAAGATGAAGATGATGATGATGATATGATGATGATGATGATATTGACCTCACAACTTCTTCATTCATCCCTAGCCAGGAAGGCTGCGACATATGCTTCTCCACAAAAAGTTAAACTGAAGTTTAACTGGAATGGAATTCAAATGTGAGAGCTGTCATTCACTGTTGCTCCAAACATGCCACAATTCCACACTTTCCCCTTGCTTTACTTCCCTTCCCTAAAAGAATCCAGTGACATCCCTGGGTTGTGTGACTTTTCTCTTTCTGTCACTCATGCATAGCCTGGCTCCTGGGTTTTTCCTGGTTTTGCAATCAGTCGACCTCAAGATGGGTGTGCTCTGGGAGAACCTGAGGACATCTCCTGGTTCTACTATCACTCTATCTGCTCAGTGCAATTTCCAGTGGAGCTGGCAGGCAGGAGCTTGACAAAGTGCTGCTGCAGATTCTTCTTCTTTTTCCCTGTATATAACATTTTAGTTTTATCCTGCCCTTTGCTTACGCAGGTATGGTGCCCCCTTGAAATGTTCCACCAAAGTTCTGCTGAAATGGTACCTAGCCGTTACCTGTCTGTCACGATGCAGAGAACCTGGGAATCTCTCCTTTCAATCTGGGACGGCCAACCAAATGAGCAGCTTAACAGTTCGAGTCCTGAAAGGTTTATTCCCCCCAACACATACCACAAGACAGAGGCCATTTCCGCCCTACGCTGTTATAGTGCTACTATTCCACTTTCAACCTCCTTTTGAATTCTGGGGTTTGTAGTTTCCTGAGCCCAAAGAGCTCTCTGGCTGAGGATTCTAAAGGCTCCTCCCTAAATTGCAAACCCCAGCGTTCCACAGGATGTCAAAAGTGGAATAATGGCATTGTAACAGTGTAGTGCGGAAATGGCCACGGAGGACATCATGGGGGGGGCGATGAAAGAGGCAAAATTTCCCTACCATGACTTCTTCTGCAGTGGCTCTTTCTTTAAAAATGATTCTAATATTTGGTAGAGTTAAGCAGCAGTGGAGAGGACTGAAACATTAGATTACCAGATAGCGAGATGAGGGAAAATGGTTGATGTTGGCCATTCCCACCCTACCCTGTTCTAGTACTGTTATTCCACTTTCAACCTCTTATGGAATTCTGGGGTTTGTAGTTTTCTGAGCCCAAAGAGCTCTCTGGCTGGATTTCTAAACGCCCCTTCCTAAACTGCAAACCCCAGGATTCCACAGGATGTCAAAAGTGGAATAATGGCATTGTAACAGTGCAGTGCAGAAATGGCCGCGGAGAACGTCATGGGGGGAGCGGATGAAGGAGGCAAAATTTCCCTACCATGACTTCTTCTGCACTGGCTCTTTCTTTAAAAATGATTCCAATATTTGGTAGAGTTAAGCAGCAGTGGGGAGGACTGAAACATCAGATTACCAGATAGCGAGATGGGGCAAAATGGCTGATATTGGCCATTCCCACCCTACCCTGTTCTAGTGCTGTTATTCCACTTTCAACCTCCTATGGAATTCTGGGGTTTGTAGTTTCCTGAGGCCAAAGAGCTCCTTGGCTGGGATTTCTAAAGGCCCCTCCATAAACTGCAAACCCCAGGATTCCATAGGAGGTTGAAAGTGGAATAATAGCACTAGAACAGTCTAGTGCAGAAATGGCCATTGTTAACACATGGCTTGGGTAGCAAATGTTCCACTCACACAGATAAAGGAACATCTTGGGTTGGGTTCTGTGACGTATTGCAACTACCAGCCACGCTCTTGGCAAGAAGGAACCTGTATTGCCATCTGATTGACACTTCCCTGGGAGTTGTTCACCGTGGAACACAGGGGGTTTCAGGCCTCAAGGGCCAAGAAAGGAGGGTCCTGCTGGAAATAGAAAGTCCTTGCGATTTGGACTGAGTCACCTTGTTAACCATTCTGGGAAACATATGATTAAAAGTGTTACTACGGCAAAAAAGAAAAGAAAAAGATGATAGGTTTTAGCCATCTGTCCAGGTAACTATTTTTCGTGGGCGGGGAACTGAATCTTCCCAATCAATTTCTTTCATCTCTATTTTAACTTGGGAAAGCGTAGCGAGGTATTACTTCAGAAACCATTCATGTGGCAAGTCTCTGCAGGTGTCTTGGAGCTCCAGACCTCTTCTTCTTCTTCGCTAAGGGAATGGAATTTCTTTCTGCTCTGTGGATGCTCATCTATTTGAGCTTTGGCTTTCTCTGTTTTTCTTTGGGGCGGTCATTTCATTACGTCGTTACCAGGACACATATCCCTCCAGGCATCAGCCATCCCGGAAAATTGTGGTTTGCGACAATCAGCCTGCATTTTGGACGTAGATTGGTAAGTGCCCTTGATTTGAACACGGTTATTGTTGCTTCCTGTTGATTTATTTGCAAGATGAGGACTGTCTGAATGGCTTATTTACTCTGTTACTTAGAATAGCTGGGGTGAAGAGGGATCCTCCAGTGGAGGTGCAAGAAGCTGGCCTCTCATAATGAGGAGAGGAAGACAGTGGTGCCATTGAACTGGTGTGTACCAGTTCACCCAAACTGGTTGTTGAAACTGTGAAAAGCCACAAAGACTAGGGACGTTAGAAAGGAGAACTTGGATTAGCAGCAGGGTGGAGCAAGAGGAAGAGATTGGAGCAGATGACAAAGATGGAAAGGTGAGAAGGTCGGAGGAGAGGAAAGGATTGGATCCTCCAGAGCCATGGGGGAAAAAACCCACAAGGATGCTGTTATCCAGTGATGTAGACTCGAGTCAATAGACTCAGACTCAAGTTGGACTTAAGTTGCTTCAGTGACTCCACTTGGACTCAACTCAGCCATAAACAATGCACTGACTCGACTTGAGACGTGTATATTTTTAGTTACTAATTTGCTACCCTTGGTTCAGTAATATTACACATTCATCCAGAAACCTTGCAACTTTGAACAATGCCTCCCTCTTTTTTTGTCTACTGGTCACATAGCAATCTGTCTCAAGCCCAAAGTGTGGGTGCATTTCTCAGAGGGGGACAGCAAATGGGTTAGGCAATGAGCTTGAGGTCTGCTCAGCAGCCTGTCCCCACTGCATATCGAAGGAGCCCCCTAAAACATTTCCTAAGAGCAAAAGGTAAGACTCACCCCCAGAGTACAGGGTGCATTTCTCAGAGGGGAACAGAAAATGTGTTAGCCAATGGGCTTGAGGAGGAAGGATCCTTCCTTCTAAAGCTTTTGAATCTTCAGTAATGGGGGGTAGGATAGGATCCTGTTCCCCACTTCCAAAGCTGCAAATGGCAAAATTGCAAATGTGAAGAGCTGACTCTGCTTAAATTGCTAAAACTGACTTTATTTCACTCTATCTATTAATTGTGGAATTTTGATTGGGGTATTAAGTTGGCTCCCAGACTTGAGACTTGACTAGAAAGTATCTCCAAGGACTTGAGACTTGACTTGAGACTTGGAGTAAAAGGCTTAAGTACATCGCTGCTATTATTTAGTCCTACTGTGGTTGAGGAACTGGAAGAAATGCTGCCCAAAAGGAGAACAGAGGGACAAATTTTCAGGGACTCAACCCTGCCATGAAGGTATTGTATCTTTTGTTTAGCCACAAAAGTAGATTGATGGGTGATTTACTATGCTTTAACAAAAGCATGCTTTGTAGTTGCACTATACCCAGTGTTAAATACTGCTTGTGACAATGTGTTGTGTATCAAAAGACCGGTATTAAGTATTGCATTTCGATAAGGGGGAAAGCCATCTTGGGGAATCAGAGATGCATATCTGGGGCATCTGGTCTGTGTTTAGAGGGAACATCAAGGACAGAGAAAGTGCAACCCCAGGGAGGCCTTGTTTAAACAACTTGCAAGGCAGATAAAGAAATCTGGGAAAGTTTGAGGTTCTCAGGATCAAAGATTGGAAACAAATTGTCTCCTCAGGGAACAGCTCAAGGTTTGCAATCATACTTGTTTGCATGCAAAAGTACGAGTCTCTATATAAACTGGGTCTTTCTGCCTTACACTGTTATAGTGCTATTATTCCACTTTCAACCTCCTGTGGAATTCTGGGGTTTGTAGTTTCCTGAGGCCAAAGAGCTCTCTGGCTGAGAATTCTAAATGCCCCTTCCTAAACTGCAAACCCCATAATTCCGTAGGATGTTGCAAATAGAGTCATAGCACTATAACGGTGTACTGCAGAAATGGACATAGTTGTATCTCTTTAATTCCACTTCTACATCCTGCAGTGTTGCTGGGGTTTGTAATTCGGGGAGGCACTAAAGCTCTCCAAATGCTCCTCCCTCAATTGCAAACCCCAGCATTCCATAGGATGTTGAAAGTGGAATAATAGCGCTATAACAGTGTAGTGAGGAAAGACCAATTAATTCTAGTAACTATCTTAACTGCTGTGCCTCTGCCTCATACTACTGCTGAACTCAGAGTGTTTTCCTTGAGAGGAAAAGAGTAGCCACCTCGTGTTCCCAGATGTTCCCAGATGAAGGGAGGCTGGTGGGACACATTTACACAAGTATACTTTTTTCAAAAAAATTGGACAGAACTGGTTGTTAATTGTTTTGAATGACACTGCTGGAGAAGGAGTAGTCCTGTCCGAATGATTGCCGGGGCAGCATTCCTCCAACTTCAATCTCCACCTCTTTGGACCAACTTGGGTGGACTTTTTGCTGGAAGGGCGATTGTATCTAAGGTGAGCAAAGTCATGTTGTAAACAGAAGGTCCAGTGTGGTGTAGTGGTTTTAGAACTGGACATGCGCTTGGAGACCAGAGTTTGAATCCCCACTCAGCCACGAAAACCCACTGGCTGATACTGGGCAAGTCACACTCTCTCAGCCTCAGAGGAAGGCAAAGGCAAACCCCCTTCGAACAAACCTTGCTGAGAGGACCCCTTAGGGAGCAGCATAAGCTGGAAATGACTTGAAGACACACAACTAAAATATAAAATAGTAGGTTCACCTTGTACTGAAATCTTCCCTATGCTTTGCTCTTAACAGGCATTCCTTCTGGAAAAAGTTGGCATCTGTCATTATTACCAAGCCTGGAGGATCTTCTTTAAAGGCATACCACCAAGGAAGACTTCAGAGATGGTTATAAAAGATCTGCTTTTTGATGGGGTGAAAGTAAGGGTCTATTGGCCCAAAACATTACCTGCTGGGAAGACAAGAGGCACTGTGGTCATTCCTGGAGGGTTTGGAATGTATGGAACCATCCGTAAGTTCTATCAAATGAGCTGACAGTTTTCTATTATAGCCCTTTCAAAAGAATTTGTGGTGGAACTTGGCATAAGGATGTCCAAAATGTTTTTTAAAGAGTACTCCCAAAGGAGCTAAAAGTCCTTCTGTGCTTCCTTATATGTAGCTGGGGAAAATGTGTTACTCCAAAACATTGGTGAGTTGGGGGTCTACCTGCGATGCCAATATCTCCACGCCAAGGTGGGGAATTATTCGCTCAATAATAATAGCCTACAGGAGAGGGGGGAACCTAGTAAGATCTTTCCACCAATGTTTATGGGGTCTCTGCAGGGAAAAACTAGTCAGAGATTCAATAGTAAATTAAAATGCGTTTTATTTCGGAAAAATTCAATCACACACACACAAGATCCAAGCAGTCACAAACTCACATGAGGCTAGCCAAAGGTAAAGGGAAGAAAGGGAAGAAAGTTTGATAGAGAGTGCTATTCAGCATCTTCATCAATGACTTGTATGACAGAATAGAGGGCATACCGATCAAATTTGCAGATGACACCAAATTGGGTGGAGTGGCTAATACACCAGAGGACGGGATCAAAATTCAAAATGACCTTGACAGATTGGAGAGCAGGGCCAAAGCTAACAAAATGAAGGTCAATGGAAAGAAATGCAAGGTCCTGCACTTCGGCAGAAAAAAATGGAATGCACAAATAGAGGATGGGGGACATGAGGCTGGATAACAGGATGTGTAAAACGGATCTAGGAGTCTCGGTAGATCACAACCTGCACATGAGTCAGCAATATGATGCGGCAACCAAGAAAGCCAATGCGATTCTTGGTTGCATCAATACAAGTATGGTATCTGGATTGAGGGAGGTAATGGTACCACTCTATTCTGCTTTGGTTACACCTCATTTAGAATACTGTGCCCAGTTCTGGGCACCTCATTTCAAGAAGGATTTGACAAACTGGATTGTGTCCAGAGGAGGGTGACCAAAATGGTGAAGGATTTGGAAGCCATACCCTTTGAGGAGCAGCTTGGGGAGCTGGGGGTGTTCAGTCTGCAAAAGAGAAGGTTAAGAGGGGACATGATACTCATGTTTAAATGTTTGAAAGGATGTCATGTCGAGGAGGGAGCGGGCTTGTTTTCTGCTGCTCCAGAGACTAGGACAAGGAGCAATGGATTCAAGCTGCAGGAAAGGAGATTCCACCTGAACCTTAGGAAGAACTTCCTGATGGTCAGAGCTGTCTGGCGGTGGAATCAGCAGCCTCCATGGAGTGCGGTGGAGTCTTTTTCTTCTTTAGAGGTTTTTAAGCAGAGGCTGGATGGCCATCTGTCAAAGGGAGTGCTTTGATGTTTGTTCCTGCATAGCCTGGGGTTGGACTGGATGGTCTGTGGTCTTTTCCAACTCTATGATTATATGATTCTATGAGAGGCTGAGGGAATGGGAGATATTTCCTGATTCAGAAGAGCAGCAAAGAAACAGCAACGTGGCTTAGACTTGTGTCCAAGCACAATACCTAATCGGGAATCAAAGTGGCAGAGTGACATTCAACAACTGGTGTACTGCAACTCAACTGGCCATACCCCTGAGTTTATATACCTGATTTCTCCCTGGAGGTCATGGGTGTGAACGGCTTTCCAGCCAGGTAAACAACTGAGTCCACAGAGTGGACAATTACATCCATGACAGGTTAATGTTAGGTGACTAACAGATATTGTGATAGCTTTGTAATGGTTGCCCAGTTGTTGGGATAATGGAGAGATTTTCAGGTTGGTCGGAAGAAGTGTTGAGACAATTAACAGTTTGGTGGGAACTTCCCAGACACTGTTGTCCAAGAGGCAGGGTCATTAAGCCTCTTATCTTTGGAGTTGCTTCATGATTTCCTGACTATGACTTGGCTAGACCTAGAAGGGGTTTCTGGCCTAATTTCACAGCGCACGTGTTCCACCAGTCTCTTCCTCTTGTCCGGCCTGGCCCTACAGCCGTAGCAGGGCATGTTTGATTTTGAAGCCAGTGAATATATTTTGCCAATTAAATCCTATTTCACCAATTAAACCATATCGGGGGAGTGGAGAGCATGTATGGCTTGGTAAAAGATGCAATATATAGAAAACGAGAAAAAGACATCTTACAAATTTACAGCGGCAGATGCTGACCAGTTCTATAGCAAGGTCTGGTTTCATGTCTGGCTAACATTCATACAACATCTTTTATAATGCCGGAGGAGACCCATTTTCCGCACACGCATAAAGGTTTGTGGATATGCTTTCTGCTACTGATGTCAGATTTCTGAGCTTGGAGAGTCCTGTGGTGGAAAATTGCTTCCTCAGACCTTCTGTGGTTGCCGTTCTTTAGTCTTCAGAAAACCTCAGAGCGACTCCACTTATGAGCCTTTTCCAGGGTGGGAAATGGTAGCCACCAACTGGCAGATGTAAACAGGGCTAAGTTTTTAAACTTAGCAAAAAGCCTTCAGCCCCCATTGAAACAACACTGACAATCAGTGCAAGGGGAAAGACACCTTTTTATCCAAAACTCCTTAAGAAATAGTTACGGAATTCATCAAACACCGTCAGCTGAAACTATTTTATTTTTCAGAGGCGTACGAAAGGCTGTGTCGTTACCTTGCCCGGGAAAGTAATACTGTGGTGGTGAATGTTGGGTGAGTAACTTCACTCTAGTTGTTCAGAAAAAGGTCTGAAATAAGAATTGTAATGCACGGTTCAGCCAGATGTACCCGTTTCAGAGATAGTCCATTCTATTTCACTGCCCAGCAAATTGTTGATATTTCACTAAGCAGAATCAGTGAACGTGCAATTGTTATTTTTTGTTTCTTGGGCTTTAAAAAAATGTAGTAATTTTGGGATTCTTTTAAGTCTGTCGAATCCAGCCACGTGCATAGAAAGGATAGCACAGTTCTGGCTACAGAAATGGCATACATTGAGCATGCTAAAACCGTTCGTTTATGGTGGTCACGTAGCACATATTTCAAATAAGAATATCCCAAAGACATTCTCCAAATTTTTAGGAAATTCATCTGGCCATTTTTACATGATGGGGTGACAGTCTGAATCTTAGTTTTATATACATAACAGACGCAGTGTGTTGTTCGATCCCAGTTTATTCTACGGCCTTCATAAGAACAGAGGACTATTCTCCTGTCAATTGGACGCAGCAGATTGACGTTTCCATATATCTCTTTCGAGTAGTCTCTGGTGTGAGGAGGATTTGTGATGGCAGGGAAAGGATGGAAGGAGGGAAATGGAAACATCCGTCTGCTGGATATCAATCAACTGGAGAACAGTGCTTTCAGTGACTGTTTCCTCTCTTGAAATGACAGATCTGGCTACAGTGACACACGCCTTGATCACATCTTGGTTGGACTACTGTAATGCACTCTACATGGGGCTGCCTTTGGAAGCTGTTTGGAAACTCCAATGGGTTCAAAACATGGCAGTCAGAATGTTGATTGGGGCCAATTACAGGGAAACACATAACTCCCTTGTTAAAACAGCTTCACTGGCTACCTGTTCAATTCAAAGTGCTGATCGTGACCTATAAAGCTGGACTAGATCCAGACTATTCGAAAGACCATATCTCCCTATAAAAACCTCCCAGAGCCCTAAGATCTGCAAGGGAAAGCTTTCGCTTGATCCTGCTACCATCCTGATGAGGACACGGGAGAAAGCATTCTCCGTGGCTTCTCCCACCCTCTGGAACTCCCTTCCTCTGGAAGCTCGGCTGACCCCCTCCTTGTTCTCCTTTCACCAGCAGGCAAAAACATTCTTATTTAAGTAGGCTTTTAAGATGTAAAGAGGTGGGCTTTTAATTTATCAAGACGTTTTAGAAAAAATTGTAGGTTTGTCTATGTTGTTTTTTTTCCCTAAATTTTTAAATTGCTTTAAATGTTTTATTGATGTTTTTAACTTTTCTTGGAAGCTGCCTTGGGTCCCACTCTGGGCGAAAAGCAGCATATAAAGCAAATTAATATATAACGAAGGCAGGGGTGGATGGGTTCAGTCCAGGAGTTGGGTTCACTTAACTAATTAGCTGGTCTAGAATCTTCACCCTATGGATGTAGACAGCTTCTCATTCTTGTTCCAGTTTCCGTCTTGCTCCGGAGCATCTGTACCCAACCCAAGTCCAAGACTGTTGCACTGCCACCGTACACTTCTTGAAGAACTCAGAAGAATACCAGGTGGACCCCAACCGCATCGTCCTCGCTGGCGAAAGCAGCGGAGCCACGCTTGCTGCTGCCGTTTGCCAGATCTTGGTGATGAGAAAGGATCTCCCCAGGCTGCGAGCCCAGATCCTATTCTACCCGTTCCTCCAGACAGTGGATTTCAATCTGCCCTCTTATCAGCAAAACCATTCCGTGCCCCTCTTGTATAAGAAATTCACGATAAGTCACGGCATTGTGTATCTGACTGGAAACAAAGACAACGTGGAAGAAGTGCTGAAGGGCGCCCACGTTCCGGAGCATCTGTGGGCGAAATACAGGAAATGGGTTGATGCGGATTGTATTCCAGATGAGTTCAAGGTCAGGGGTTATGTGCCGGTGGAACCCGCTCCATTTTCCAAAGAACTGTATGAACAGTTGAAAGAAGGTTTTCAGCCTACTTTTTCTCCACTTTTAGCAGAAGACAATGTTATAGGCCAGCTCCCCAAGACCCTCCTTATAACTTGTGAGTATGATATTTTCAGGGATGAAGGATTTTTGTACAAGAAACGCCTGGAGGACAATGGCGTGCCGGTGACGTGGGTTCATATTAAAGATGGAATCCATGGCATGACATTCACAATAGATTATGGGCTGCTTGAGTTTCCAAACGCACGCAGCAGTTTGCAGCACGCAGTCCATTTCTTAGAAGGGTTGTGACTTAATTTTTTTCCCCCTTTGCAGTGTGTGAACTTTTTGAAAGTTTAGGAAGTTCTTAACAGCCCTTTCATGGTATGGAGATATGTTGGTGCTGTAGTATTCAGTTATATCAAGAACTATCGATTATTCTTTTAAAAAAAGAGAGAAAGAAATGCTAACGCTGTCACTTTCTGGAAGATAAATTTATTCCAAATCTAAATATCCTCTAACATGATCTCTTATATCCTCGAATAAAATTATCTTAATTTGTTGCTATGCCCCCCAGTCATGGGGCTGCCCATGAGAGCTAGGTCCCTTCTGCACTACACTGTTAGAGGGTTATTATTCCACTTTCAACATCCTGTGGAATCCTCAGGTTTGCAGTTTAGGGAATGGCCTTTAGAATTCTCAACCAGAGAGCTCGTTGGCCTCAGGAAACTACAAACCCCAGAATCCCCACAGGGGGTTGCAAGTGGAATAATAGCATTATAACAGTGCAGTGCGGAAAGGCTGTTTTGAAATCCCATTGACAACACCAGGATGGTCATGTGATTCTGGTTGCCTAACTGAGTAAGGGTGCAGTCTCACTGTTTTGTAAGATACGTTCCCCCCGCACAAGTCAGAAATCTGCAAGTGGTAGCCAGTCTCACCCATGATGAAGGAGCAGGAGTCTGAGATCAGTGGGTCCTCAGATTGAGTAGGAGTTTAGGGGATGTTGTCTATCCTGGCCAGGTATTGCACGATCTTCTCAATCATGGTAGTTCCTTCATCCAAGTGTGGGAGCCATTCTGCTGATGTTTCTTATTACATTGAAGGGAATACAAGGATGGCAGATCTTGAAAGCTCCCTCGAGGCATCTCAGAGTAGACGGTTGCTTTGCCAACTCACAGTTCCCAACAGATTTTCCTAAGATGTTGTAGTGAGGACATGGTAGCTATTCTTTGATATTGATAGCAATCAGACATCGCTAAGACCCTAAACGTTTCCACTCTGCAATCAGGGTCCAAGTCACGCTCAGCAGGAAACAAAAGACAGCATGAATGGAAGTATCTGGCATGTAATTATGAAGATCTGTTGCAATGCTGAAATAAAACCAGAATTCACCATTCTTGTGGCACTAATCATTTGTTTGGATGGGGTGGAGGAATGGGCTCTATGGGACTCAGATTTGATGAGATCTTGACACAGGGGTATGTCGGCAGCTGTGATGTACAAATCACCAAAGGTTTGTCCTTCTGGTCTTCTCACTGGATGTGTACCTTCAGCCATTCTGACGTCCGCTGGACAATCTTATTGGTCCCTCTTATTTTCAGCTGCAGAATTTTTTTCAAGAAGGATATGGACAAGCTGGAGCGTGTCCAGAGGAGGGCGACCAAAATGGTGAAGGGTCTGGAAGCCGTGAAGCCCTCTGAGGAGCGGCTTAGGGAGCTGGGGATGTTTAACCTGGAGAAGAGAAGGTTAAGACGGGACCTAATAGCCATGTGTAAATATTTGAAAAGTTGTCATGTCGAGGAGGGAGCGGGCTTGTTTTCCGCTGCTCCAGAGACTAGGACAAGGAGCAATGGATTCAAACTACAGGAAAGGAGATTCCACCTAAACCTCAGGAAGAACTTCCTGACGGTCAGGGCTGTCCAGCAGTGGAATATGCTGTCCCAGTGGAGTGTGGTGGAGTCTCCTCCTTCTTTGGAGGTTTTTAAGGAGAGGCTGGATGGCCATCTGTTGGGGATGCTTTGAGTGTTTGTTCCTGCATAGGAGGGGGTTGGACTGGATGGCCCCTGGGGTCTCTTCCAACTCTATGATTCTATAATGAGTTATGTCTTCTCATGACATGTCCAGTTAACATATCTCAGGTGCAAGAGAGAAATCAGAAAAGAAAACCCATAGGGGAAAACATCTTATCTCCTCTCTACCCGTATTTGTCACTTTTTAAAAACTTTCCAACACTTTCCACTTCCACATCCATGCCAACAATTAGATGGCATATTTTTTTGATTATATATGATAACTGCTGTGGTGTTCTATACCACCTTCCAATGAATTTTAATTGTTGCTCTCTTGTTTTAGTACTTTTAATCTTGATGACTTCATTTTGTGACACTTTGCAATTTGTGTACTACATATTTTAGTATTTCTTTTCTGTAATTCCAATAAACCCTCCTCCTGTTTAAATGAGCTTTCCAATAAAATTTTATTAATGCAGGCATTTCATGTGGCAAAAGAAATCAAAGGGCCAGACATCTAGCTCATACACAAGAATTTGCAAAATATTCTTGTTGAAAGGGTTGGAGATCAAATCTGAAAAAAATGTATGAAGATACAAAAAGGGCTTGGAAAAAAATATTTCATGCTGGAGTGCATTTCCCCCCCAGGGTTCTTATATTTGGTCAAATTATTTGGGAAAAGTTGTAAAGGGAGAGGTTAAACATTAGTGCTTTGTTTGCAATAAGGATATTGGGGTGGAAAAAAAATGGATGCATGTGTAAGAGGTGGGTTGGGGAATTGGTTCCAATAAAACAATCTGAGAAGCTTCACTTGCCTTGCCAACAACACACCCAGCAAGAAGTCGGAAGATGAATTCTTGCTAAATGCAGTTAGGTTGCAATCTGATGCTCGCTTACCTGGCATGACACATTACTGAGCGCAATGCAACTCTGGGGAATCAGACAGAGCACTGATTGCACTATTGGAGATGTAGGCACAGTCATGTAAGCTTTATACCATGATGCTTAATTCCCCCAGTAAAATAAAGCAAACTTACTTTTGAAGCCTCCAGCTGCTTTTCCCCACAAGTGTACTGATACGCACAGGGGTAAAAGATCCTGTTAGGTTTCCCTCTCTCTTGCAAGCTTCCTCTTGGGACTAATGTTCCCCACCATTGCACCATTGCACAGAGGCTCTGGCACCACAGGTGAGTCTCCCAAGTTTGGGGGTAACATAATTTGGATATCCTATACTATAGCACAGGGGTTTCCAAATGGAGTGTCGTGACACATTAGTGTGTTGCCTATAGTGTGTTGGTGTGTCGCTTCCGTGGCCAAGAAACACTCCTTCATCCGAGCCTGGCCCGCTGCTGTCACTTTCTCTGGGGCCTTTCCCTGGCAAGAGCGACAGCAGGGGGCAAGGACCAGATGGGAGGGATGGCTGAGGATTCCAAATGCTCCCCCTAAACTGCAAACCCCAGGATTTCAGAGGATGTTGAAAGTGGAATAATCACACTGTAACAGTGTAGTGCAGAAATGGCTTTTCCTCTAATTACCAGTTTTTCACTCTGACAAAGGGCATCCATCCAAGATAAGCTGGGTCAGCAATCAGAATTGCAAATTAAGATGATTTTTAGAGATATTTCAGTGGGCTATCAGAGTTCTGCTGGTAAAGATCAAGCACCCCAAAGTTCCGTTCTGTTCTTTTGCTTTTTGCCTATATTGTTCAGTAGGAGTCAGTTACAAACCTCTGCAGGTATTGATAGGGACTCCTGCTAGGAATTGCTAAAAAAAAAAAATGGTCATGTAAACCAACCATTTCCTTACTAGAGTGGAGACTGGACACATAGGCCATTTAAGCACTGCACGGTTACGGTGCTACTATTCCACTTTCAACCTCCTGTGGAATTCTGGGGTTTGCAGTTTCTTGAGGCCAAAGAGCTCTCTGGCGGAGAATTCTCAGTGCCCCTCCCTCAACTGCAAACCCCAGGAGTCCATAGGAAGTTGAAAGTGGGATCATAGCACTATAAAAGTGTAGTGCAGAAGTGGCCATAGACAGCCATTTTGATTTAGTGTCATGTACTTGCTAGTCTTGAGTTCAGTTCTCTTAGAGGGTTCAAAAGGTTAATTCAGAACAGCAGAGAAACATCAGCACACTGTGCCAACACTAAAGAACTGTCGGATTTGCAGCGCCTTCATATTGCAAAATAGCACATGCTATAAATCTGAGGGTCAGTTAAAGCACCTCTCTCCCCAAACTCCTCCATTTCTCTCCTGTTTTCTCTTTCCTCCTGCCAACTGCGTGACCTTGCAGCCACGTCTGCTCGTCCTCATCAGGGATCATTACAGTAGCATTCCCTCATTCCCCGCACGCTGTTTCTCACCCTGTCCCATCATCCCCTTGCAGCACACTAAAGCCCATGTGTTAAACATCAATACAAACCAGCTACCCTTAAACATGGCAGGGAGAGCAAAGCAGACTCGATGCTTGGCCAATTGATGGGAAGGGCTATGCGCTGAACAATGCAGCATTTTGGGAAGAGCTGTGGGGAGTGACCCACAGACACACCCAAGAAGCAATGATGCCCTTGATCATAATCTAAATTGCACCATTGCAACGATTTCCACCTACTACTGGGCAGGGGCAGTCCATGCCATTGCCAGGAGGCACGTTCTCTTCCCCCTTCCCCCTCTTTTCCAGGAGATGATGAAAGCTAAATGCAACAAGGTTGGGATTTTTTTTAAAAAAGGGTTCGACATACCTGGGAACGGTGGCCAATATCAAAGCAAACTTTATTTTTCGGTCCATAGACTCAACCAAGTCGTACAACTATTAAATGTAGGAAAAGTACACCTACTCAAAACAGGATATAAGTTCATAAAATACATTAAAATAAAATACAGAGAGGTGTTCGTTCATTGCGTCTTGTGGACACAATACAACTGAGCTGATCTTATAGTCTGGTCCTTGCCTAATTAGTTATATATGTGTACCTAAATATCACCTTCTGGCCCAGTCCTCCCAAATCTATCTTAACAGCCAGCAGCAACATCAATGTGCGGATGATTGCGCCACGATGGTATAATAAGCCTTAATTAGTGGGTCAGATTTTCCAGTTGTGCATTTTGTGATAAAAGCATCCCTTTGATGCCCAAAGTAGTCACCTCAGGTAACCTCATCCGAAGCTGCGTCTGGAAACTGGCAAACCTTTGTACGTCAAGACCGCACCCAAACTGAGCCGCTCAGGTTCCTATCAGATGCTGCCTTCAAATCGCTCCTAAATTATGATTGCTCATTAGGGCCTTTCCACACTATGCTGTTATAGTGCAATCATTCCACATTCGACGTCCAATGGAATCCTGGGATTTGCAGTTTAGGGAAGGGCCTTTAGGATTCTTAGCCAGAGGGCTCTTTGGCCTCAGGAAACGACAAACCCCAGAATTCCACAGGAGGTTGAAAGGGGAATAATCGCACTATAACAGTGTAGTGCAGAAATGGCCTAGCTCTCCTATTAGAACTCTGTTTGATGGATGCCAGACCACATGAATGAAATCCTTGCAGGAACACTGATGATAAATCTAAACTCCACATTTCCAGGAAAAAAAAATATGTCAAAAGTGTTTAGATGTCCACTTTGTGTCCAATTTTCTTAGTGACCCACCAATGTTCCAGGATATACGTATTATGCAGCTAGGATCTTTGCATACTTGCAAAGTATGGAATTTAGACCCATTGGTGGATTAACACATTCAATGAATTGAAGGATTGTCTTCTACCACCAAGTGAGATTTGAGTATGCCTGAGTCCCTAGCTCAGAAAATGTCTTCTTCAGCTGTATAGACCATATCTCTATCCAAGGTTTTAAAACTATTCAATAAAGTAAATTTAAAACTATGATCAGAAAGAACTGGTGGCCCGTTTAAAGTTCAAAATGACAGTACGTCAATCATAGCACCTTTTAATAACACCCTTCTTATCTGAGAGACAAGGTATAAATAAATCAGATAAACGTAAAGAAGTTCAAAGAGTTTCTGAGTTCTTCCATCCTCATCTTGTCCACTAGATGGTGGAATTCCAGAAGAATATGATCAAAGATTTTTCATTGTACTGCTTGCACTATTCCTTAAGGTGTCACTGTTTCAATTCCAGTTTAAGATACTGCTGGATATGAAATTGCCCTGCTAAAAAAATCTCTCGGATCTCAGGCGGAGCTGAGAGTTTGGAGGCAACACAAGGCGTCTGAGTGTTAAAGGAAGGAAGGAGTGACTGAACAGCCAAATGATGGAGAACTCAAACAGGAGTGACTTGATAAGTCCATAGAAAAACTTTCATTTTTAACAGCAGAATTGGGATGGTGGATATTCCAAAGGTTAATAGAACGCTTTAGTGGGGTTGGAGTCCAGCTGATAGAAACTAAGGCCATTTCTGCAATAGACTGTTATGGTGCTATTATTCTACTTTCAACCTCCTGTGGAATTCTGGGGTTTGTAGTTTCCTGAGGCCAAAGAGCTCTCTGGCTGAGACTTCTCAATGCCCCTCCCTAAACTGCAAATCTCAGGATTCCATGGGATGTTGGAAGTGGAATAATAGCATTATAACAGTCTTGTGCAGAAATGGCCCCAGCTCTGCAGCCTTCCTTCACACCATCACAACCCAATAGCCCTCTGTTTCCTCTGTGATTCACGGAACCTGTCCAACCAGTGCAACTAGTGGAGTCGGAAGAACTTCTTTGCCCTTAAGGCCCTAAGGAGATAAGCAGCAGCGGGGGAAAAAAAGGGAAATAAGTAGTCTGAGTCTTGAATTAAGTGTGAAAAAATAATGCTAAAAATTCTTCTGCACACACCTTCCTGTTTTCTTCTATCAGATTAAAGCTGTACCCAACTTGTTCAGAATCTGGCTTGCTCAGAAGTCTTTCACCAAAAATCTAACAGAAGTCAGGTTTCCATCACCATAAAATTTCACTACTCCCACACCCCCTCACCAAAAAAGTTATATATGTAATGCCTGTAGGGTTATAGGGATTCTGGTTACTATACTACTAAATAAAGGAGGTCACAGCTCTGCCTCCATTGCTGATAGGAACCTTTCTATAGACCAGTGGTTCTCAACCTGTGGGTCCCCAGATGTTTGTGGACTTCAGCTCCCAGAAGCCCTGAGCATTGACCATAGTGGCTGGGGCTTCTGGGAGCTGAAGTCCACGAACATCTGGGGACCCACAGGTTGAGAACCACTGCTATAGACATTATCATTTGGGTTCCTGAGGTGACTGTTTTAATGCCAGGCAAAGAGTGGCTTCTTAAAACTAGCTCACAATGTATTAGGGGTTATCATTTGGGTTAGTAAATAAGGGTAACAGTTGTAATCTGAAGAACTGAACTGATGTCACTTGTTACTGCAGGTTAGGCCTCCTTGGAGATAGCATAAAGATGTCATTTTGATGTCAATAATTTGGCTCTCTCCCGCCACCCCTCTCCACGTGTTTGAGAGGCCCCCGGACAAGCCCAGAACTAGGCTCGGCCATCAAACGCTGCAATATCCCAAGACAATAGAGACAGGCCAGAAATAGCCAGGTCACCGCTTTAGGAGACCTCTCTGCAAACACCCTCATTATGTATGCATGCTGTTTAGAAAGGACTCCCTGCCCCGAGCAGGTAACTTGGCAAGCTAGAAGCTCAAAGGCCAAGCACTGAGCATTTGCATACAGCCTACCTCTTTGTCAATTCGGACTTAACTCAGTCATGCTAAATTTTGACATTTCGGAGACATTGTGTCGTACCCAAAACTCATTGTTGTCCCCAAGTAAGGCAGAGCCTGCAGTCCCAATTCACCCTATAAAAACCCCTGGTTCCGAGACCCTCCTCGGATCGCTCCGAACTTCCATCCTGCCTTGCTGCCGCTTTGCCTGGGTGAGCCTTCCCCTCGGCTCCAGTAGCTGGGACAGCAGCAACCTCAGATCGCTCTGAGCTTCCATCCAGCCTTGCTGCCGCTTTGTTTGGCGAGCTGTCCCCTCAGTCCCACGTACTGAGACTGCACACCAACAAACTCAAGCTTCAGGACAGGTGTCGTATCACCCATTTCCCCTGAAAATCTCTATCCTTAATTCAATCTCTAATCTCTTAGTTAGCTGTGTGACTGTGGTGTCTTCAATATTTGTTTGTATGTAATAAAGCATCATTTTGATTGCTGTAAACCTGTCTGGCTGCTTGACTGACCTGACCCCGTAGACGCTGGATTGCAAGATCCTGCTAAGTTACCCTGCCTCTCTCTGGCTTAAGTGAGTGCTCCAGCTAATTTCCCCCAAAGTTGTATTTTATTGTTTGGTTATTTAGGTGTCCCTCCCGGGACCCCCAGTAAACAGAGTAACACACTAGTGTCTTAAACATCTTTCTAAACAAATTAAAACTGCAATGGAGCCAGATGTTTTGAGGCGAGTTTGCTTCTGCATCAACGTGGCTATAAAACAGGTTGCAGCTTCCAGTTTCCCAAGAGACTGTCACATTTTCTAATGTAGTCCATTTAACAACTGGATCTTATCAGCCAACCCAGCATAATCAGTTTCACAATACAGCCGTTTTAAATTTTCCACCTCCTTATTAGTAAGCTCTGTTTTAAGACGAAGCTCTCAGTGACACTTCGGCACACTTGGAAGAATAGAAGACCTGCTTCTGGTTATAACAACAGGCTTAGATCTTATTCTGCAGTCCAAACTACAGTAGGCCCATGGAATCAAAGCAATTTGGCAATGTGTTGTCTCACCATTTGCCAGTTGAGTCAATGGGTCTACTCTAATCGGGACTAGCCTCCAGGGTTCACGCCAAGAGTTACACAAGTACACAATTGCGTGTTAAAAAAAAGACTCACAGGAGCTAAGAAATGACCTGATGGGATCCCACTAATTGAGTAGATAATTGCAAGGAGTGGAAGAAGTCATTAGTCATTTCGGGAGAGAAGAAATGCTAATAGTTTTTTACTGAGTTGCTGAGAGCTCACCACAGAGAGACGTAGGAATTGTTCTAGAGAACCCAAAATGTTGTCATGGAGTCCTCCTTTTGTTTGGTAGGACAAGATAGAAGAAATGAAAAAAGAAGTCAAAAAAGGCAAGCCACAAGAAAGAAGTCAAGGGATCTTTACGAGATCTGCTAGGCAGAACATTAAAATGTCTCTGTAACGAGAAACGAATGGTGCCAGTTAAGGTCTCCATTGTGAGGTGTGGTAAAGAGACCAGTACAGATCACTGATTAGTTCTGAAGAGGAGGAACTGGAAATGACAAGGTCTAAGGTAGCAGAAGGACGGCAGACTTCCCCTTGGACCTGAGCTACAAGGGCAAGAAGGGCTGTGACCAAGGACTCAATCACAGGGTTGAGTCCTTTCTTGACTGCCTAAGATGGGAGGCTGCTCAGGAGGTGCAATCGTGCTGCAAATCGTTGAAGAGTTCTTCCCATTGATGATCGGCGATTGCACTGCCCTCCCGCCACCCTCCTGTACTTGCCTGAGCTGCAGTAGTTCAGGAAATGAAATGGCCACACTTCCTGCTCCAGTGCAGCCTGGGACAGACGCCTGCCACGCTCCCCTCCTGGGACAGGCTCTACCGGGATCCCTGCGGGACAGCGCCGGGATCTGGTAACCTGCAGAAAGGGTCTGAGGTAGTTAGTAGTTTTTATTTGTAGCAAAGCAAGCAAGACAGCACACTTCTTCCAAAGTTGCTGAAACCAAAGCAAACATGAAGCTCTCAGGTCTTACAGACACAAATCCAAAGCTGTGATTAGAAAGGATCATAAATCTTTTTTTTAAATTATTTTTATTAAAAAAGCTGGTTCTTGCAATATTTACTTATGTATCTTACAGATATGACATAAATCATAACATAATCCGTGACATAGACAAATTTTACAGTATACAACAAACAGTAAAGGTTGGGCAAAGAAAGAAGAAAGAGTTGGCTATACCAGTCAACTTAGCAAGCTAATACATTCCTAGAGAAGTAGTTGAAGGAGAGTATAGAAACCCGGGGGAGCAAAAAAAAGAAGGGGTATGGGGAAAGAAAGAAAAAATAGTAGTGAGGAGCAAAAGACATGAACTTCCCCATATGGTGAGTAGATAGGTTTAAATATTTCAAATAAAAATATTGACCTTCTTTATATAGAAGGGAAAAAGATGAAAAAGGGGGTATAAGGGAAAGGAAATAAAATTTCTTACTATGGATATTAGAGATACCTAAGATACTTAACAACTCAATACTCATCCTCCCTTCTAAATCAATTTCCACAGTAGTGGTCATAATCAATAGGGAGATCTCTTCTCTTCCCTCATTTTATTACCTTAACCTGGCTTTATTCAATGTATTATGAATAGTTGATCCTTGAAAGTAGAAAAAAAAATATACATAAGAAGAAGGTTATGGAAAACTCTATTAAATTAGATTGAATAATATAAAAAACCCTATGAACTCACTGACAGCTCATTCAATAATATAATTAATTACTTAATCAATAATATAATTTTCATCTTAAATAAGTCAGGAGATCCTCGATCATAAATCTAACATCACTGCACATCTTTAGACAGTTCCCAGGCCTGCATGTGGTCCCCACTTCTCATCCTTGAGGCAAGAACATATTTCCTGCCTCTTACCCTAGACAGTTTGAGTTCCCAAAACGCTCTACGTGTCACTTTCATCTCACCCACTCTGATCTTTCCCCCTCCCCAGATACATTCTAGCAACAGGCAATTAAGCAATTAAGCAATTGATACTTTATAATAACACAGGTGAGCTCCAAACGGTTATATCGGTGCAATCATCAATTAATATTGAGCGCCTTGTAGCATCCAAGCTTAACCTTACGGTGATCTATGGAATACTAGCCCTCAAAAGAAACTGGCCTGTGAAAGAGATATAAGTAATGCAATGGCTGAAAAAGGGGATACAGTTGGACAAAAATAAGTTGTTCTTGCCCAAATGCTAAAACAGAATATTCCTATGGGTAAAATTGGGGTAGAGGACAATTTTGCATTCCCCAATGCCCCCCACAGGTTTCCCGGGTACACCAAAATGCCTTATTTTTGTCTCAATTTCTCCTTCAAAACCATGACCATAAGTGATGTTATGTCACTTCCTGTGATCATTTCTGGAAAAAAAAAAGAGAGAGAGAAAAGAAGGTATGTGGAAAGGTTTGGGGCTCAGGGATTTTGCGGAGATGGTTTTTGTTTGCTTACGTTAGGAAGCTTTGGGAGCAATTTTGGAGTTATTCTTTAAAAGTGGGGGGGCTCGGGGAGCTTTGTGGAGTTGACAAGGGATTTCATGGGCTTCAAAGTTGATTCAATGAGGGCATTTGGTCCACCCTGCTCTAAATGAAATATACGTCCTGGAGGAATCAGACTCAGCTGAATAGTGGCATCATTGCCACATGAGAACGTAACTTTCCGGGTATGAGACTGAGGAATTATTGGACAGAACTTTATAAATCCCATTTTGCATCCATAATTGTGGTTAGTTTTTTGAAGATCACTGACTCCTAAAGAAGACCTCATAAATTCACATCAGATTTCTTCTGCAACAGCAGCTTCTTGCCTCCGGAGGGAAATCATTTTGTGAACAAAACTGGCATAAAACATGCAGATTCACATCCATTTGCACCAAGACTCTGTTGCAATGACACCCACCTGTTCTCTCTTTCATATCATCGTGCAAGTAATGAAGAAAAGCTCCGTCTGCCTGCTGCTGCCAATAATTAATTGTTACAAAAAAAGTGCACTATTGTACTTTCAAAAAGGTAATTTTCTCTAATTGTAGCAAAGCATTGCACCTAGGTTTTCTCCTTCTCCAGCTTTTGCAAAGTTGCCTCCCAAGTATCGATACACCAGGCTAGGGCCAGTCCGGAGGCATGGTCTGGAGAAAGGAGGCATGCTCCTTTTTCTGTTTCAGAACAGCTACTTGTAAGTCAGTGACTAAATGTCCAGGAAGTTTAAGTGCTGTGAAACTCTTTTCTTGGGGTATTGCTATTTTTAATGTCAGATTTGTAGCAGGCCAAACCAGAGAAACAGCTGAATGTATGTGTGTGTGTATTGATTTTTCCCCCTCTCTGTTTACAGATATAGGGACACAGATAATGGTTTCTCGATGCACTACTTTTATTTCCTACTTCAAAGGAAATGATTTTGAAATAAACAGAATGGCTTGTTCTGACACATCAAGGCTAACAGGCCAGCAGCTTAACAGGCCTGTTGTCATCTTATGCAATTGCTTGATAGATTATTCTATTCTATTATTCTATAGTTTGATAGATTATTCAGTGTTACAATTTGCATAATTTGGTATCCCATTGCACTCTGATTCCGCCCTCCACAACTACGCAACTGCTTAAATATCCATGGTGCTGATATTACAGCCCGTCAGAGCATCTGAAGATTTTAGCCCATGCTAACATAAATCAGTGTCGATAGATTCTTTCCTTTTTTGTAATATTGAAACAAATTAACATGGCTGTCTCCTTGAAAAAAAATTAATATATTTATTCATACAAGTACACTGGCAGGAAATATGCAACATGTGTTATAAGAGATATATTTCAACACATTAGTATAACAAATAATAACAAATAATAACAAATAATATAATACAAATAATATAACAAATAATACAATTCCATCTTGTAATGCACATCTTGTACCTACAGCATTATCCCTGATCCACTTTGATCTGGCACTATAGGGTATTAAAGATGAATATTTTCTTAGTGGTTTCTGCTGCTCTTTCATACATAACACATTTCTCAGTGAAGAAAGTCCCCGAGGGCTTGTTTTCGTAGGTTTGTATCCCCTTCTGTTGACATACTTTCTATTTTGCCGCTTTTAGGAACCTTAGGTGGACGGTGACCACGTGAAATCATTTTTATAGATTTAAGTATAAAAATATTTTGTAAGAATGCTCAGGTAAGCCTTATGTGAAAAGGATCTAAGAAAATCACAAGGTAGACATAAGTCAGCAGTGTGATGTGGCGGCTAAAAATGCCAATGCAATTCTGAGCTGCTTAGATCAAGGGAAGTGATGGTGCCACTCTATTCTGCTTTGTTCAGATCCCATCTGGAATATTTCTTTGTCCAGTTCTGGACACCACAGGTCAGGAAGGATATTGACGGGCTGGAATGATGTCCAGAAGAGGACAACCATAAGAGTATACGTTCTGGAATCATGAAGGCCATGAGGAGTGGCTTAGAGAGCTGGGTATGTTTGGGTTGGAGAAGAGAAGGTTAAGAGGTGACATGACAGTTACATTTAAATATTTGAAGGGATTACCATACGGAAGATGGAGCAAGCCTGTTTTCTGCTGCTTTTGAGAGAAGGACACGGAGCAACAGATTCAAACTTCAGGAAAAGAGATTCCACTTAAACATTAGGAAGAACTTGCTAATGGTAAGAGCAGTTTGACAGTGGAATAAGCTGACTCAGTGGAGTTGACAGTGGAATAAGCTGACTCAATGGAGTGTGGTGGAGTCTCCTCCTTCTTTGGAGGTTTTTCAACAGAGGCTGGATAGCCATCTCTCAAGAATGCTTTGATGATGTATTCCTGCAAGGTAGAAAGAGGTTATATTAACTGTCACATTAACTGTAGCGTTTGAGGCCTTTTCTGCACGGAGGAATTAAAACGGCGCAGTGCGTTCTCTACGGAGGTCATCTGCACCTTGGAGCGGACTAGATTCGGACTACTTACTGGAGATCCGCACCTCAGTCCACTCTAAAACACCCCCAACTGGTCCTCCAGCACGCTTTTTAAAGACCGGAAAAAAGAGGTTTCTCATTTTTCCGGAGCGCGCCATTGTGTACCTGCTCCCTTGTGCAGATTCGCAGGCTCGTACCAATGCGAGCCTTGATCTGCGGAGGGCGGGCTTTAGGTGTGGCGAACTTCTGTGGTTGGTTGGGACCCACAGCCAACTGGAAGCCGTCATTTTGGAAGCCAGAGCAATGCAGATCTAAGACCTCTCACTGCTCCGATTCACCCTGGACCAGACCGAGGAGCCAAAAGATCTGGTGAGTAACGGCACGGAGCGATTCCCTCGCCTCGTGCGGAAATGGCCTGAATCCCATGAAGTCCTGGGATTTGCAATTTAGGTGGGTCTATTAAAATGCCCCCCCCGCCTTCGTAAAGAAAAGGATTCCATTGCCACGGAGATCTCAGGTCTCTGTGATTCAAGCCAAGTCAACCTCCTCATTCTGCATCGAGTCCAGGATTTATTATTTCTTTAACGTTCGCGGTCCTAGTATCCAGCACCACAGCCTTGTCTTTTCTCCTTCCTTCACGTTGTGCAGACATGTTTTAAGGAATGAAGCAACCACCAGGGCTCATCACTTAATCCCACAGATAAGAATAAAGGGGTGGAAAGGAGGGATTCTATTAATGCAAACTGAACAACATTGTCATTATTGCACAAAGCATATGATTAAAAAAAAAACCACACACACAGGTATCCATCACCTGACTTCTAAGCCAAGTTGCCTGCTTTGCAAGTAATTACTCTGTGGGTGGCAGTAGGTTCCCTTTTAAAACTGTTTCACCAGCTGGGGAGGTTCAATGGAATCAGGACATCTGAAGCCACTGGTTTCTGGAGAGTTACACTTCCAACTGGATTCTGGATCACAAAGGGAATGGAGTTGGCTTCCACTCTATGGGCCTTGGGCTCCTACACAAGCATTTTTATTCTGTCCTGGTGGTGCGTGTGGGCACTTCATTACGAGATGACCAGAACACACATTCCCCCGGACATCAGGCATCGTTCAAAACTACGATGCGTCACTTTGGTATTGAATTTTGTGATGGCAGTGGTAAGTTTCCCCTTTTTTTTAAAAAAAAAAAAAATCCACCTTAATCCTAACAGTAGGATCAACTACTTGCTAGAGCAGACTTGTTGAATTAATAAGATTTATTAATAAGATCCCAGGAATGGTAAAGTGTGAAGAAGGTTTGGAAGGAAAAAGTGGAGGAAGCTGATATCAATAGATATATAGATATATGTTTTTTTCTCCTAGCATCAAATGTGGACATCTGTAAAGCTGTGTGTATTTAGAGGTTTGCATATTGTGATGGAGACAGTTTGTGAGTTTGTTTTTCTTTAATATCTTTTATTGTGCATAAAATCCCATAGATCGCATCTGACACATATTGTATTGCACTTACTGTTATGGAATTGATACTATAGGATAATAAACATAATACTGTTCTCCTTTTCTCTTGTTATGGTTGGTAAGACGTGTGTGTGTGTGTGAATATATATAAAGACAGAGATAAAGTTATAGCTCTGTCTTTATATATATTCACACACATATACGCACATACATATATCGGAATCAATTGATGTTATGTTTTGTAATACAAATGCATCTTTCAGATAAAAAAAAACTGAAAAAAAAAAGAATTAATAAATAGGGATGGGACGAATCCAGAATTTTCCCAATCTGAATCCAAATTCCTGGAAGGTTCTGGGAATCCACGAATCTCACGAATCTCGAATCTTTTGAATCCTTTTTTAAAAAAGAGTTTAAAAAGCAAGGGAAAGAAGGATAATCTTGGGCAAGGCACACTCTCTCAGCCTTAGCAAAAGCCTAGGCAAAGGCAAACATCCCTCTGAAGAAATCTGGCCAGGACAATTGTCATAGTTTTGCCTCAGGTTGAAACCCCAGATTGAAAATGACATGAAGGCCCTTCTACACAGGCAGGAAAATGTGGATTAATCCTGCCTGTGTGTAAACAGGGCCACACACTACAGTAGAGAGACAATCCAGGTCAAAACTGGCTTTTCTTTGCCTAGCTCCTTCTGGCATGCTGGGGTTTGTGGTTTGATGATGCACCAGCACACTTTGGCAGAGAAGGCTGTGGCACCTTGTAAAACTGCAAATCCCAGAATTGTGTCTGAAAGAGCTTTGCAAAGGAGCCATGCAAAGGAATGTTTCAGCTGTCCATGAAATCTCAAGCCTGTCCCTTCCAGTCAAGTGCTGAACTTAAATATGAAATGTTTAATTTAAATATCTTACAATACAAGCCCAGATGTAATTTCTGAAATTGTTAGCAAAGGCCGTTATTACTCCAAGGGAAAACCTCACCTCCTTACTATCTTCCCTTGTATGTCTGGCCCCCCAGGTTTTCAGGCGTCCCGGTCTCCAACCATCTATTTAGTTGGCGGATTCGAAAGATTCGGTTTGCCTATTTTGGCACAGGGATTCGGATTCAGGAATCTCAAATCCTTACCCAGGATTTGAGGATTCGAGGATTTGGTTGGCTCATCCCTATTAATAAGATTTACCCATATGTTGGCCTCCCGTCTGGCAACTAATTTCATCATGTATTATTTATTTATCAAATTTACATCTCGCCTTTCTCTATTGCAGTTGAGACTGACCAGCAGTTTTCTAATCAGAGATATTTTGGTTGATATACTTACTTGCTGTGTAGACTATACCATTCACCTCCCTATGTATTTCACAGGCAGAGAAACATGTCAATGTTTTATAGAACTTTGTTCCATTCACTTTTATAAGCAATTCAGATTTTTGCTCATGCAACTGTGGGCTACTCCGTCCTCAAAATCTTCATTTCGACTGCTGTGTCAAATAGCCTCAATCTATTCATCGGAGGATCTTTTCTCCCAAATGTGCCAGAATTTCTTGCATCATCTCTTCTTTCTGAACAAATACCTAGTGAATAGGAGGTTGGCATGAACTTTGAACAGCTGGACAAGCAAGACTTTTAACCTTTGCACCTAAATGTCACTCGACTGAAGGCACTTTCAAATTGGGTCAAACTGCAATCTCCTAAACAGGCTGATAATTTTATGCTATCATGTGGAAGATTAATACTCTAACAGCGTTTCTATTAAAATTATTTTTTTAAATTAATTCAATTGCAATTAAAAAATAATTTAATTTTAAAATTCTAAATTAATTTTTTCATATTGTAATTAAGCACCATTATTAATAGTGCAAATGCTAATAGGCAAATACCCGTACTATGCATTTAGTTGCAAAGTCAATTCAGTTGAATCTAACTGCAAAACGCACACAGAAAAGGATAAAATGGAAAGGACATCCCTATGAGGAACAGCTTAGGGAGCTGGGTATGTTTAGTTTGCATAATAGAAGATTAAGAGAGGACATGATAGCCATGTTTAAATATTTGAAGGGGTGTCATGTCGTGGAGGGAGTGGGCTTGTTTTTGCTGCTCCAGAACAAGGAGCAGGACAAGGAGCAATGGATTCAAAGTGTGGGAAAAGAGATTCCACCTGAACTTCAAGAGGAACTTCCTGATGGTCAAAGCTGTCTGGCAGTGGAATCTGCTGCCTCAATGGAGTGTGATGGAGTCTCCTTCCTTGGAGGTTTTTAAGCAGATGCTGGATGGCCATGTGTTGGGAATGCTTTGATGTGTGTTCTTGCATGGCAAGGGACTGGACTGGATGGCCCTCGTGGTCTCTTCCAATTCTATGATTCTATGATTTCCTACCTGGAAAACACCATTTTCTGCACAAATATGTCACATGCAAATTTGTGCAGAATAAGTCCTGAACTGAGAATAGTCTTTGAAAGCTGCAAAAGCTTCAAAAGACTTGCTTGCAGGCTAAAATTACTTGTTGTACCCTTTGAGAAGAAACTTAGTGAAGAATTGCATCCTCAGATCAGATCAAGACCAAAAGCCACTGTCTAAAGGCTGACACAAGCCACGGATCTATGGAAGATACAAATTCTACAATGTACAAATTGGTCAATTCACTTCTTTCAGACTCAGATTGGCTAAATCTCCATTTATTTCCAATCTACATATGAATACATTTGCAAATCTTGCTTTCGCAACCCCCTTCAAACATTTCTATTTCTATATGGCGAAGGTGGAGCACAAATCTCACTTGAAAAAGGCCAGCAACCTGTGGGTGTCTTCCACGTGCAGACGTTCTCCCACAGAAGTCCTTGGTCACTTTTGTCCAGTGTGGAATCACTGAAATCAGTTCAAGACTGTAGAAGTAGATGTGCATGGATGCTCATTGCAAATTCATTCATGAGATGCTATGTGTTTCTCTGAACAGGGGGTTGGGCTGGAGAAACTTGGCATTTGTAATCGGTACAAAATCTGGAGGATTATCCTTATTGGCATCCCACCATGGAGAAGCTCCGAACTGGTAATTAAAGACCTGCTGTTTGATGAAATTCCAGTGAGGATTTATTGGCCCAAAACCAAACCTTCTGGGAACAGAAGAGGGATAGTCTATATTCCTGGAGGAGTTGGTCTGCTGGGAAGCATTTGTAAGTTCTTTAAATGGTGTTGATAGAGTGCTCCAACTGTCGGTCCATCTGTCTGTCTATCTATCTGTCGATCTATCTGCCTATCTATCATTTCATGACTTTGTCCCAGTCCTTGAACTCAAGGCAGCTTACAGAAACCAAAGGAGCTACAAATAAGAACTTTCCTGCCTGATACAGATGAATAGAGAATGAGTCTGGTGTAGCGGTTTGAACACTGGACTACAACCCTGGAGACCAGAGTTCAGTTCCCCACTTGGTCATGGAAACTCATGACCTTGAAACATCACATACTCTTAGCCCCAGAAAACCCCATCATAGGTTCACTTGAGGGTCACCACAAGTCACAAGTGGCTTGAAGGCACACAACAATAACACCACCACCATCATCAACAACAACAGTTGGAGAATGTAACTTATAAGGCTATATAAAAGGAAGCGACAATTACATAAATAAGATATGATAAATTGTTCTAAACTAGATATGGAATTCCATGAGGAAGGATGGTGCCACCAAACTACCCAAGTCCATTCTATCCTGCATGTGAATTATTTGGAAATATTTAGTATTTCATCAATATTTAAGCTACCCTTATATTGTATGCCCTATAGACGCTGTTGTGTGTCCTTTGTGTTTCTCACAGTATTATTTACTATCCTATTAACATTTTTTTATGTTCTCTTTTGGCTTTCCCTACCTCCAGCTTCTCATTTTGTGTTTTGCTTGGTTGTTTTGTGTTTTCCTTCCTGTTGTTTTCCCCCGTTGGAGGGCCACATCTTCCTTTCTCTTCTTCTCCTATATTTCTGTCCTAGGTATCATGTATTACAACCCATCTCCTTTCCCTTTCGGGGAAGACAAAAAATGGGTGAGAACAGAACTGCAACCATCTCACACAAGGATGTCGCTCCAATGTCACTTTAAATGATTTGGCTCCATCTCATGGAATCCTGTGATTTGTAGTTTTTTGACCTACATAGAATCTTCTACTATAGAGCAGGGCACTAGAGAATGAGAAGGACGTTGGCAAATTAAGGATCCCAGCATTCCGTAAGATGGACCCATGGCTGTTTTAAGTGGTTTTAAATCTGCCATAACAATTCCGTGCGGGTAAGTTCCAGCCCTGTGGTATGGGAGTCATCCCCACCTGGAAAAATGTGTTTTCTTTAATTACTTTAAAACCAGATTAGCCTGTTTCTACTGAGCAGTCCTGTCAATAGGTGGAGTCAGTTCTCCCACCAGAAAAAGAGCAAGATCAAGTCAAACAAACACAGACAACTCCAAGCTGTGACGTATCAGGACCCAAAGCAATTTGCAATGCAGGGAAGTTTTTATTTCACCTGTCTTCCGAAAGGCAGCATACAAATATGATAAATATGATAAATATAATAAATATAATAAATAAATAAATAAATAAATAAATAAATAATTCCAGTTGCTTCCCACCTATGGCTAAGACAAACCTATCACAAGGTTTTCTTGGCAAGACTTGTCCAGAGGGCTCTTTGCTTTTGTCTTCCTCTGAGGCTGAGATAGTATGATTTCCCTAAGGTCACCCAGTGAGTTTCTGTGCCCAGGTTGTTTTGCACATGAAAGGGTGTTTTCTGCACAGAAAACAGCATTTTCTGCATGGGAAAGAATGTCTCAGTGCAGAAATGCTAATTCCTGTATTCTGCATAAAAACTGCTGCTCTCTATGCGTGTCTGAATTTTGCGCAGAATAAATCTCATACCACAGAATATTCTGTGCAAGAAACAGCATTTTCTGTGCAAGAATGAGTATTTCTGCATTGGAACATTATTATCCACATGAGGATGCCATTTCCTGTGCAGAAAACAACCACCTGAAAATTTTGTACATAGTGAGTCCTGAACTGTGAATATTCTCATCAGTCCAGGCTTATTCTCATCAGGCTTTCTCAACACTCAAAAGATTAACTTTAATATATATGTGTGTGTGTGTGTGTGTGTGTATGCACACACATATATTTCAAATATTCTTTCTTTCCCTGGTAGATGTGGTATCAACAATAGCTCTGGATGCTTAATCTTTTCTTCTTCCTTAATTTTAATCTTCCTTGAGGCACATAAAATAAACTGGAGCAATAAAATATAAATTGCAAGCACCAATTATAATGCAAAGGATACAATTGTGTGTATATTTAATAATATAATAAAATCTGAAATATGTATTTCATCTCTCTGCTTCCTCTTCTTTCTCTTCCTTTCCTCGCACCTTAATGGACAGCTATTTATCTCTCCTCAATTTTGCTCGCTTTCTCATTTTTCTTTGCTTTCCTCCAACTTTCATGGTACTGCTTTGCTCTCTGGGTAACTTTCCTGCCTACAATTGCCTGTGCAAGGTCCACGCAAGGAACTTGCACAGGTACAGGTCCATCTAGAGTGCTACAATGTGACTATGGGGCTGGTTGGACACACAAAGACAATGCAATGCTAAAGCCCATCTAAATGTGGGCTGACACCACTGGTGGGTCCCCAGTCCATTGTAAGAGAACCTTGGTTAGAAAACTGAGCTCACAAACATTAGCTCATGTATTTCTTAAAAGAAAAGAATTTGTGAACAGGTTTCAGGAGAATGCAATTTCAAGAAAATGACATTCCTAGCCATTCCAATTATTCCATCTTTCCAAATGCAACACCGTACTACTCCATTTATCCCCACCAAGAATTTTAGGCTCCAGAATACCTATAGAAGGGAAAGAATACTCAGAAGATGTTCAAATAAACATGACTTTTGAGTGCTGAGTAACCCCATGGGCTGGGCTGATGAGAATCTTTGCGGTTCAGGACTTAATGTGCACAAAGTTCACACTTGGTCAATTTGCATAGAAAACAGCATTTTGCACAGAATAGGTCCTGAATAGCAATTAGATTTTGAAAACTGTGGGTTTCAAAGACTTTCTTGCAGGGGGAAGAAAATTGTCGACATTATTTGTTGCTTCCTTTAAGAGGAGACTTAGCAAAGATCAAGTTTTTGATCTCTCTGACATCAGGAAGCCTTTGAAGTAATCTGCCTGATTTGTTTATTTTTAGCAGCCTATGAGAGGGTGTGCCGCTACCTTGCCCGAGAAAGTGAGTCCGTGGTTGTGAGTGTTGGGTAAGTGACATTATTATTATTATTTTTTGCTAGTGTGATAAGAAAAGAGCACCTTGTTCTTCCAATGAACAGTAACTCCGAGAACTGGGTCATACACTAACTGCCTGGTGACTCCAAATTGGCTTACAAAGAGTCCAAAGGAACAACTTGTTCCTGGATTTCCATTCTCTTCACCTGAGAAGTCAACAGGCTAAGTAGCTGAAACCAAAATGCAGTGGTTCCTATCAGCAGTTTCAGCTAAAGCAGACCCATTGAGTCAATGGAATTTATGTAAGGGCTGGTTCACCTTTCAACAACTGATTCAACAAGTCTAGTGTCGAATAGGATAGGATTCTCCAACATTTCACAGATGAAAATTGGGACACATTGGAGTGGGGTCAAGATGGAAGAAGTTACTAATGAGGAAGAACACACAAGGTAGAAAAGGCTGTAGAAGGTTGCTTTTACCCAAGACTACAGGAAAGAGCATGGTTCTATGCCTTCACTTTCTCTCCCCTCTGCTGAGTTAAGTGAGTGGAAGCTACTTTTGTGCTTCAAACTTTGCTTACAGAAACTGAAGTAAGCTGAGGACAAAGAAGGGCATTGAGTGGTGGAGAGAATCATAGAATCATAGAGTTGGAAGAGACCCCAGGGGCCATCCAGTCCAACCCCCTGCTATGCAGAAACACCCATCAAGGCATTCCCAACAGATGGCCATCCAGCTTCTGCTTAAAAACCTCCAAAGAAGGAGACTCCCCACACCCCATGGAGGCAACAGATTCCACTGCTGGACAGCTCTGACCATCAAGAAGTTCTTCCTGAGGTTCAGATGGAATCTTCTTTCCTGCAGCTTGAATCCATTGCTGCTTGTCCTAGTCTCTGGAGCAGCAGAAAACAAGCCTGCTCCCTCCTTGACATGACATCCCTTCAAATATTTAAACATGGCTATCATGTCTCCTCTTAACCTTCTCTTCTGCAGACTAAACATCCCCAGCTCCCTAAGCTGCTCCTCACTGGGCTTCATGACTTCCAGACCCTTCACCATTATGGTAGCCCTCCTCTGGACACATTCCAGCTTGTCGGTATCCTTCTTGAGCTGAAGCACCCAGAACTGGACACAGGATTCCAGATGAGGTCTGCCCAAGTTATCGGGAAGACTTCTGTTTTCTTCCCAGAAGTGAAGAACAAATGAGGACAGCTGGGTAGTTTAGGACCCCAACTGCAAATGAGAGAAAATGAATATAGTAGAAGGCCCTGCTCAGTGTCCAGTTAGTGACACATGAACCTTATGTGGACAAGTATCCTGCTCTGAATGGGACACAGGAGGCTATTCTCTAGTCTGTGGTACCCTGTCCAAAACCACTCCTTAGGCAGCTGCCAACCCTCTTGGGGCTGCTGCAAGAATGGAGAGGGAGGAAGGAAGCCAGGTAAGGAGTTGAGACTGCCTCTCACCTCCACTGGAGTTCAATAGAAAGAGCAGGTCAGAGGTCATCATCAGACTTCCTGTCTCTGAAGTGAACTGACAAGAACCAGTCCCTGCTGACCTCCTACTTCTACCCCCTCCCTCCTGGCCTTTAATGGATGGAGCAGGTTGGCAGCTGCCATGCAGGAGGGTGATGGTGGCATAGGGCTATGCATGAGGCAGCTATACCCTGTGCACACCTTCTATGATCTCAGCTGGCCAGTGCATGTAGACAGCACAGTTTGATATCACTAAGACATGCTCACAGGGGATGATATGGCCCTTCAGCTAGCCTGGGTCCCAGCCATATAGGCTCTTTTAGGTCATGTTAAGCAGTAAAATGCAACCCATTTTAAAAGATTCTGGGAGAGGCAGTTTGGTGCCTTTTGCCAGACTGGGGGAATCATGGCAACAACGACAATAAACAAAATAGCCTTTGGGACCTTCATGGATCTCACTTTGCTCACCACTGTCCTGGAGATGACCATTCCAGTATCATAAGGTTTCCTTGTTTATTGGAACAACATTCCAGAAAAGTCCAGATAAAGCTTGCAACACCTTATTTACAAGCAAAGGATCTACAAACTAGGTGAGGTCTACTGGAAGCAAAACAAAGAAGCAGGATGATGGTTAACTCCTAGTGGGCACTACAAGCTGGGCAAGCTTGACTTGTATGTGACACCAATGACTAATAGGCCTCCAGTTGGCCTTCATCAGATTTTGGCTTCCCTTAGGTGGTTAGTTCTGCCTCCACACTGAAGCAGATGCTCTCCCAAGTCCATACACAATGATCTGTGCTGGATAGGACCAAAAGCCTTTCTAATCCAGCCTTCTGTTTCCTCAGTAGCTACCCAGATGAGCATAGGAGAGCGAAGTGGGAACTGAGTGCCAAAACACCACATGACCTGTGCTCCTAGGAACCATTTATGTTCTTCATCCTTTGCTGACTATGGCAATGGTAGAATGGTTTTAGGCAGTCTTTTTGATAGACAACAGATTTCTTAGATATCTCCCTCTCTGAATCCTATTGCTTAATCCCAGATAAAGCAGAAGCATTGAATCAAGGATGGCGAGTCAACAGTTATGCAAATTCCATTGATCTAATGGGTCTGCTCTGGTTGTGACTATCAAAGGGACTTTTCATTTTGTCCCTCTCTTTCTCCTCCTTTTGATCTCTTTTGGTTGTGAGATGCAGTCCGTAAGTCTAATAAATCATTCCAAACAAAACTCAAAAATCTCTGGCTACAAATGGTTGAATGATGAATTTAGACCATTTCTCACTTTTGCTTTAGGTATCGTTCAGCTCCCAAGCATTTATTTCCAGTTCCTGTACTAGACTGCTGCACTGCTACAATCTACTTTTTGAAGAATGCAACAGAATATGGAGTTGACCCCAAACACGTTACCATTGCGGGGGACAGTAGTGGAGCCACATTTGCTGCCGCTGTCTGTCACTATCTGGTGACAAGGAGGGATCTCCCAAGGCTCCGAGGTCAGGTCCTTCTCTATCCATTCCTCCAGGGACTTGATTTCAATCTGCCTTCTTACCAGCAAAACCATTCTGTCCCCCCCTTGTTTAAGAAAAGGGCTCTTAAACTTGGCTTAATGTATCTGACCGGGAAGGCTGATAAGGTGGACATATTGATGAAGAATGCCCATGTTCCCAAGGATTTGCACGTGAAGTACAGAAAATGGATTAATGCCGATCACATTCCAGATGAATTTAAGGTCAGGGGCTATGTCCCATTGGAGCCTCCTCCGTTGTGCGAAGATATTTATGCGGCTTGCAAAAATGGCGCTCACCCAATGTTCTCCCCACTTCTAGCAGAAGATGATATCATCTGCCAGCTCCCAAAGACCTTCATATTAACCTGTGAGTATGATGTTGTCCGAGATGATGGACTGTTGTACAAGAAACGTTTGGAGGACAACGGTGTGCCAGTGACATGGCACCATGTTAAGGATGGAGTCCATGGAATAATGTTTGGTATTGACTATGGAATACTTGAATTTCAAAATGCTCGAAGTAGCTTCCAATTTATAATCAATTTCTTAGAACATTTGTAGAATAAATTATTGCTTAAATTATTAACTAATTAATATTAATAAATAATAGTTGTGTTCTTCGTTCAGCTGTCCTTGAAGGACACTATGGGAAGACCCAGCATTTGGAGAGATATTGCCACTGTGATTCTGATCAAATAGAAACAGAGGAACATGTGCTTTTTCAGAGTTTATACTATACATATATTTTGCCAATACTCTACAAATATCCAGGAGGTTCAGAACAGTAATATATTTCTATTATAACCTATAAAGTGGCTAAATGTTGTGCAGCAGCAAATAAAATTTGTCGGGTGATGACTTTCATTACAAATTAGTATAGTGATAGGCTAGTTGGGTTCTGTTATCTGACAGGTTAATACTTATCTGTATTTATATCTGTATTTGCATCTTCCATATGTGGATTTTTTTATTTGGATTTTGTTGCTCCTATGCTGGTCTATGACCATAATAAACTATGTATCTATCTATATCTATGAATCTATCTATCATCTCTCTAATAATTAATTAATAATTATTAAATGTGCTATCATGCTAAGGATGGATTTTGCAAAATAGTGGTCTTTACTGACTATGGCCTATTTGAATTTGAAAGCTCTCACAGAGCAGTTTCAAACACTGGATACCTGTTTCAGCAGATTTGTACAGAAAAAAAATCATCCATTTTAATCTCTACCACCCGCGTGGAAGACTATTGCTCTGATATCAGTAACTGGAAAACAACTCCTTCTAAATTGTCGGAACTGTGTAGATGTTGACATTAGATTTCTCTCCCATGAAAGAAATGCGATAGCCAGTGTCCAGTGGATCTGTGCATAAATGCTTGAGCAAGTATAAAGTTATTGTAGCAACAGGAGAGAGAGGGAGATATTATCTTAATTATATGTGATCAGCTTAATTATTGTTATGATCATGAAAAACAATATCCATCTAAACCTGGCAAGTCTCTTTTCCTTCCCTAGTTTTAATAATCAGCTAATTTCTTCCAACACATCCTAGTCCTTTGCTAGTGATGAGAAGAATATTTGATAATTTTTAAAAATGTTTTTTAAAATATATTTCTCTGTTTTTTCATTTATTTTTATTTTAAGAAGTTGCTTACTATAAGATTAATGCATTGATCTCAAGATGCCAACATGCATCAGCTATAAATAGACAAAGGAGGGACAGGACGGAAAAGAAACCAAAAAACTACATCTAAATAAGCTTCTATGGCAATTTCGGAAATCCGTAAAGTATATTAAAAAAAAGTTAATCAAATTAAGCAATCAAAAAAGGATTGATTAGGGAAAAAAAAGTTATAAAATGAAATAGAAAGCTAGCAAAGGAACAAAGGAAATAACGGAACAGCAAGAACAGCAAAGAAGAAACAACTCCTTTTTCAAAAATTAATAAGTGCTCATATATATGTATTTATGTATACATATATATATATATATTATATTATTTAATATACAATATACTATATATTATATATTATGCATTATATATGATAAGTGCTCCTGAAATGGCCCATTAATTAAACAAAGTCTCTACAGTAAAAATTACTTTAATCACTAAAGATTTACAATAGTTATCAGAATAAGTTCCTGGACTTATTCTTGGACGCTACTACGAAAAAAATTTTTTAAAAAAATTCTCAGGTGTCAAGAAACCCTGATGAGAAATGTCCTGGAATGATGGGAATCTTCACATTTTCAGACTTATTCTGCACAAAATTCACATGTGGTGGCTGTGCATGGGAAACCACACTTTTGGCACAGAAAATAATATCACCGTGGAAAAAAAAAATATGCTGTTTGGCTCACACTTGCTGCACCAAAATATCAGTTTGCCATTTGCCAGGCCATTTAAGTGCAATATTCCAGCTCCCTCTCACAAGCTCTCGGCTAAGCAGAAGGCGATTTTGGGTATATTTCTGCCTGCTGCTGGGGCTCAATTGATGGCTTATAGGTCTCCATTTCTTGAAAAAGCCTGAGGTCTAAGCAAGAGTGCAGAAAATGCAGGCCACAGTCTGCCTCTTCCAGCCTCTTTCACATCTTCCAGCTTCCCTAAAGTCCCTAAAGAATCATAGAATCATAGAAATGTAGAGTTGGAAGAGACCCCAGGGGCCCTCCAGTCCAACCCCCTGCCATGCAGGAACACCCTCATAGCATTCCCGACAGACGGTCATCCAGCCTCTGCTTAAAGCCTCCAAGGAAGGGGACTCCACTACACTCCGAGGCAGCAGATTCCACTGCCGGACAGCCCTGACCGTCAGGAAGTTCTTCCTGAGGTTCAGGTGGAATCCCCTTTCCTGCAGCTTGAATCCATTCCTCCTTGTCCTGGTCTCTGGAGCAGCAGAAAACAAGCCCTCTCCTTCCTCTACATGGCATCCCTTCAGATATTTAAACATGGCTATGGTGTCCCCTCTTAACCTTCTCTTCTGTAGACTAAACATACCTAGCTCTCTAAGTCTATCCTCGTAGGGCATGGCTTCCAGGCCTCTCCCCGTTTTGGTCGCCCTCCTCTGGACTTGCTCCAGCTTGACCAGGTCCTTCTTGACTTGGGGTGCCCAGAACTGGACACAGGATTCAAGATGAGGTCTAACCAAAGCAGAGTAGAGTGGTACCAGTACCTCCCTCGATCTAGACACCATACTCCTGTTGTGATGCAGCCGAGAATTGCATTGGCTTTCTTGGCTGCCGCATCACACTGCTGACTCATGTTCAGCTTGTGGTCTGTGAAGACTCCTAGATCCCTTTCACATGTACTGCTATCCAGCCACGTGTCCCCCATCCTATATTTCTGTATTCCATTTTTTTCTACCTAAGTGTAGGACCTTACACTTCTCTCTGTTGAATTTCATTTTGTTAGCCTTGGCCCAGCTCTCCAATCTATCCAGGTCCTTTTGAATTTTGATCCTGTCCTCTGGCATATTAGCAACCCCTCCCAATTTGGTGTCATCTGCGAATTTGATGAGCATGCCCTCTATTCCTTCATCCAAGTCATTGATAAAAATATTGAACAGCACTGGGCCCAGTACAGAACCCTGTGGCACCCCGCTAGTCACTTCTCTCCAGGATGAGAAGCAGCCATTTGTGATCACTCTTTGGGTTCGGTCGGTCAACCAATTGCAAATCCAACTGACAGTAGCCCTGTCCAGCCCACATTTTACCAGCTTCATTGCAAGAATGTCATGGGGAACTTTGTCAAAGGCCTTACTGAAATCGAGGTATGCTACATCCACAGCATTCCCTTCATCTATCAAGCTAGTAACTGTCATAAAAAGAGATAAGATTAGTCTGGCATGACTTATTTTTGAGAAATCCATGCTGACTTCTTGTGATTACCACTCTGCTTTCTAAGAGATTAGAAACTGACTGCTTAATGATCTGCTCCAGGATCTTTCCGGGTACTGACATCAGGCTGACTGGGCGATAATTATTTGGGTCCTCTTTTTTCCCCTTCTTGAAGATGAGGGCAACATTTGCCCTCTTCCAGTCTGCTGGAACTTCTCCTGTCCCCCAAGATTTCTCAAACAGTATAGCAAGCAGCACCGAAATGACCTCTGCCAGCTCTTTTAATATCCTAGGATGCAATCCATCTGGCCCTGGAGACTTGGATTCATCCAGTGTGGCCAGGTATTCCAGTACCACCCCTCTACCTATTACGTGCCTCATTTCCCCTTCTCCAATTCCCCAATTGCACATACTGGCCTTTTCCAAGACTAAAAGCCTTATTGCAATTACAGTGTCTCATAAGCAGGAACATTGTACCTATGAAGCCCTTATTTTCCAGATAATGAATTTAAACAGCTCCTTTTCTCGGGCCAGCTCCCCCCCAGCAGTATCCTGGCTTTGTGTAGTCTTTCTTCTCTTCTTTAACGAGGTTCATTACATTAACATGTCCACGCTCACTTTGTATCAGAGGTGATGGACTTCGGAAAAAGCTCAACCATTCTGGCTTAAGATACAAAATGTGATGCAAAAGATTTTGAAAGCCCAAATACCAAAGGATCCAGAGTTATATTTGCTAGAAATCTGGGCAGATGACACAGTTTTAGAGAAGAAACAATATAAATTGGTGCAATGTATGCTGTTAGTGGCAAGATTAGTATATGCAAACTACTGGGGGAAAAATGGAAATTCTATCAATAGATTGATAGATTGATGGGAATATCCAAAATGGACAATTTTAATATAGGTTAAAGGGCTGAGCAGAAGACATGGACTTTTTAATCGATAAGAAAAATGAGGCTGAATTGATGACAATAGGTTTTTGAACTTTCATGTATTATTGAGCTCCGACTCTTTCTTTTATTACTACACCGGACATGTTATATGAATATAAAAGAAGATGTTTCTAGTTTTGTTCCTATTTTAGACTTTTAATATATCCGTAGTATAAGTTTTAATAGTAAGATTTAAGATTTATCAATGACTCGTAGAAATTAACCATTACTCCATTTGTTTTCCATTGGTAGTTTTGGTTTAAATATGATGATAGTCATGTTTTGGTTATGGTATAATACCAATTTAATTTTTAAAAAAATGGTAATAATTGATTGATTGATATATTTCTTATTAACTTTTTATTAACCAGGTAAAATTTATCTTCTGAGTACAAGAATAAAGCAACAACAATTATTAGTGACAAAATTAATCTTGATTTTCTGTAATGATCTAATAGTTAAGTGCAAATATTTACGAAGGCCATTTCCGCACTACATTGTGATAGTGGTATTATTCCACTTTCAACATCCTGTGGAATCATGGCATTTGCAATTCAGGGAGAGGCATTTAGAATTTTCATCTGGAGAGCATTTCGGCCTCTGGAAACTGGAAACCCCAGAATTCCACAGGATGTTGAAAGTGGAATAACAGCACTTTAACGGTCTAGTGCGGAAATGTACCAAGAGTTGTATGCAACGTCAGGAACCAATTTTTAGTTACTCGTGGTGTTTTTTGTTCATTGCAGTTTTGATAGATGTTTGTACTTCCATTAGATACTTTTTTGCTTTCTTATTTGCATCGTACTATTATTATGCATTTGTAGTGTCATGTTTTGTAGGATTTTTTTAATTTAATAATAAAGAAATATAAAAAAAATGCCCTCATTCTCCAAAAAAACCTGTTTTTTCACATTTCTAATTCAGTTTCCATCATCCCCTCTACCCTCTTTTAAATGGCATCAAGCAGCATGGTACTTTAGGCAGAGTCAAACAGCAAAACACTATAAGCAGAAATAGCAGATGCCCTGGTATGATGGTATATGGTGAAGCACGGGATGCTACTTGAAAGCAAACCCCAAACCAGTCCATATCATTAAGCCAATACATATCAAAACCAAAGCAAAGGGAATTGAAAACCATTATCCAGTCTTATCTAAATCTACACATTATGACTTCAGTACCTCACTAATAAAATAAACTTTCAGAACATCAACAGGCCAAAAATTCTACCACTGTTGTTCTATCCGTTTTTCTCAGTCAAACACTGCTTGTGGTCTACGGAAAGGACTTAAGTATCGTATAACCCTTTCCCATTTTTTTTTAATTTTCCGTAAGTGATCTTCCTAAGCATCCTCAATTTATCCATCTCTGCAATATAGAATGATTTCATAACCCATTCTTCTTGAGACGGGATTCTTCCATTTCTACGTGTACAGTATTCTTGCAGTCCTAATTATATATTGCAAGACATTAACACAGGTTTTTTTTAATCAATTTGATTAATTATCAGTCCAAACAACAATAGATCTGGTGGCAACTGGACTTTAATCCTCATTATATCTTACGTCCAGTGATTTACCAACGCTTGGAATTTCTTTGCTTTTTTTTTTTTCACAAGTCCACCACATGTGATGAAATGTCCCTTCAATCAGATTAGATTTCTGACATTTCTTTGAAGTGCCTTTATAGCAAGATTTTCTGGTGTCAGATGCCCTCTATACACCATTTGATAGACAGACAGATCATAATTCACAGTAAATTTTAGAACTTTTGTCCATGTGTTCCTATTGTTCCATATGTATCAGAATAATATTGGTAATAAGCCAACTTGGTGTGGTGGTTTGAGTATTGCCCTACAATCCTGGAGACCAGAGTTCGATTCTTGCTTGGCCATGGAAACCCATTGGGTAACCTTGGGTGCATCACACTCTCTCAGCTGCAGAAAACTGCATGCTAGTTTTGCCTTGGAGTTGTCATGAGTTGAAACAACTTGAGGACAATAACAATGATGGTAAGATTCTAGACTCAGTGGAACAGGTGGATAACTTGCTCATTTCCCTTTAGGGCTGTGTTTTTCAACCTTTTTCCAACCATGGCCCCCTTCCATCCTTGTTTCCTTCCTGTGCCCTTCCCTCTCCTGTCCTACCGGTAGAAAGGTAGCTATTTAAATATTTTGTTTGTAACTACAACATGTTTTATTTATAATTTTTATAATTTATACAAAATATAATTCCATAAAATTGCAATTGCAAGACAAAAGAAAGCAAAAAAAAGGAAGTTCCACTTGGTAAAAAGGTTAAAAAGGAAAAACAAACAACAGGTGATTAAAGGAAAAAGCAGGAGCAGACACACTGCGGACATTTGAAAAGAGCTGCTGACGACCAGGAGAAATTAATGGGGGGCAGTCAATGTGCCGTGATGGAAACACCAGTTCTAAGCCGAGGGGAGGAACAGAAGCTGCAGCGGGCACTGATTTCATGGGTGCAGTTGCAGCACCCTGCAAGCAGCTGTGCTTCCAGCACGCTTTGATGGTTCAGAGCCTATGTGATAGATGATGGCTCTGAGGTTGAGGGACAGCTAATTGTGCCAAGGATGGAGCCAGTGACTGACCAAGCCAACTTGCAAACATTCCCAGCAGTTGAAGGACGAGTGGAGGCAGAGCTGCCCCAACCAGCTCCAGAGGGAGAAGGAACCAGCAGTGATTTGGAAGAATTACAGTCACCTGAGCCCCTTAGCGCCCAGTCACGAAAGAGCCAGAAACGGGCAGCTCAAATGGAAGCTTCATTGGCTAGATTAAGAAAGCAATTATTTCCGCATTATACTGTTATAGCACTGTTATTCCACTTTCAACCTCCTATGGAATCCTGTGGTTTGCAGTTCAGGGAGAGGCCTTTGGAATTAACAGCCAGAGAACTCTTTGGCCTCAGGAAACTACAAATCCCAGAATTCCACAGGATGCTGAAAGTGGAATAACAGCACTATAACAGTGTGGTGCAGAAATGGCCAATGACACCTATCTCAGCGGCTATTTAGGTCTGTCAGCTTGGCTTGCTCTTGGCTTGGGGTTTGGGGTTTAGGGAGGGGCCTTTAGAATTCCCAGCCGGAGAGCTCTTTGGCCTCCGGAAACTACACACATTAGGATTCCCCAAAGTTGTTGAAAGTGGAATAATAGCACTGTAACAGTGCAGTGCGGAAAGGCCCTGTGACCCTGGAGACCAGCGTTCAGTTCCCTGCTTGGCCATGGAAGCTCCCTGGAGGTCCTTGGGGGCATCACACACTCTCAGCCCCAGAAAAACCCCGGGGTAGCTTCACCTTAGGGTTGCCACGCATGAGAAACGACTTTAAGGCACACAACAACAACAACAACAACTATAGTCAGTCAAGCCTTCATTACAGTCAACAAACCACGAGGTGATAAAAATAATTATATGCGTCCTACACACAAGGAAACAAAGGTGGAAGCACACCATATTTAAAAATATAACCAATCTGTGTTAAAATAGAGCAGCAAGAGATGATTAATTGCCGAGAAACGCATTTTAGAAGCAAGTTGAAAATTTGTTACAAAACACTGTGACTTAAACAAACCAAACGTATGAATTAATATAAAACCATTTGTTGCATATATTCATTTTTTGGTAGCCCCACTGCTTCTGAAGCTGCTTCTGACCCCCTATATGTAACTTTAGGTGTTTAAAGCAAAGGTAATTTCTTCAATTATTAATATTCATATATCATGGGTCTTTGAGTTTTGGCGACGGGGGGACTTTGTGACCCCCTCTGTCTTTTTTGTCGGTATGTTGGAACAGATATATCGGATACTATTCAAGAGGTCTACCTGGAAATTTATTTTAAAAAGCTGTTACTACACATTCCTGGGTTTGACTTTGGTGAATTTCAATATTTTACCTTTTAATTTTCTAAAAAATTTTGTATGGGTTTTTTGATTAAAAAAAGAAAAGAAGAAAAAAGAAAAAAAAAGCTGAAAAGTGGGATAACAGAGGATTATTTGGAAGTATCCCCACCAAACCTGAAAAGTTGGAAAGTATGACACAGGGCAGGAGTGTCCCCATCTTTCCTACATGTGTCAGCATGACCAGGAGAGCTTCAGTCCGAATCCCTGGCCTGAAAACAGGTCGATTTAGTCCAGAAAATCTGTTTTATCTAAGAACATCTGATGCTGCATGAGAACCACATGTTCTAGCACCTTGGCCTCAAGTTGTTGGTTTTGTCATCAATAGTCATGCCAGCTTGGATGCAATTCTACTGCAAAGCATTTGTGTTTCTCAGGGTCAAATGAGCAGCCATGAAGTAATGGGGTACTATCAGACCTGTGTCCTCTACTTGTTGTTTCTTCTTTCAAAGAAACTTTTTCCTGAAATAACTCATGCAATAACTTGTCAGGGATTCCAGGCAGGGAACCTGGGAAAATGATCAGCCCACTGCAAAGATGTTGCATCATGCCCCACAAACCTATTTTGATGCAAGGAGCTTGCCTTGAGACTTGGAGATAGCAATGGTGTCATTCACAGTACGTGGGAGAATGGAAGGCCATTTGATATATAGAAATCGTAGGGCTGGAAGAGACCTCAAGGGCCATCTGTTCCAACCCCCTTCTGCCATGCAGGAAGCATCACCAAAGCATTCCTGACCGATGGTCATCCAGTTTCTGTTTAAAAACCTCTGAAGAAGGAGACTCCACCACACGCCATTGAAGCAGCATCATATTCCACTGTGGAACTGCTCTTACCATGAAGAAGTTCTTCCTGATGTTTAGATGGAGCCTCTCTTCCAGAAGTTTGCAACCATTGCTCTGTGTCCTACTCTCTGGAGCAGCAGAAAACAAGCCTCCCCCTACTTCTACCTGACATTCTTTCAAATATTTAAACATGGCTATCATGTCCCCTCTCCACCTTCTCTTCTCCAGGCTAAACAGACCCAGCTCTCAGAGCCACTCCTCAGAGGGCTTCATGGTTTCCAGACCTTCTACCATTTTGGTTGCCCTCTCTGCACGCATTCCGCCTTGTTCTCCTTCTTGAATTGAACTTAATCTGTTTCATTGAACTGAGCTGAGAAAACAAATGGGGAATAAGGCAACAGAAACCAGGTAGAGACAAATGCATAAGACAAAGGAGGTACAAAGACACAAGCCTCTCTCCAGATAAAAAGGAAAGGCAATGGACAAACTCTAAGCTAACTTTGGCCCTTTCTGCACGTGGTTATTAAGACGGGCCAATGTATCTTGCCACGGAGGACGTTGGAGCGGACTAGGTTTGGTCTATTTACCTTCGTTCTGCACGTAATTCCGATTAAATGCACCCCCATGTGGTGGTAAAGCACAATATTTGAAAATCGGAAGAAATTGGTTTTCCAATTTTCCAGATCGATCCCATTCATACTTTCACAGTGGTGCAGACACGTACATGCGCACTAATGCGAATTGGTGGTGAGGGGAGGGCTCCTGGGAGGGGCCAGGGGGTAGTATGGACTTTCTCACGTACGCAATGATGTACTAAACCATGCAAAAGAAAAAAGAAAAAAAGGCCAATCACAGCTGACGGGGCGGGGTGAGGGGAGTAGCGGGAGTGGCCACGGCGGAGACAGTGTGGATTCGTGAACTCGCACTCCTCCGAATCAGAATGGAACATACGCAGTAGCTGTGCGGAAGGAAATGAGGGAAAGTCCGCCTTGTGTCGAGCCCAGAAAATCTGCTAAGAAACGACACAAACCGATTCACCAGCCTCATGCGGAAAGGGCCTTTGTCTCCATCATTTTCATCCTATTTCATTTTTTCTTGCTCTTGTCTGCCTTCCAGGGGTCACTAATGAGACTACAGAAAGGCCATTTCCACACTACCCTGTTACAGTGCTATTATCCCACTTCCAACCTCCTGTGGAATTCTGGGGTTTGTAGTTTCCTGAAACCAAAGAGCTCTCTGGCTGAGATTTTTTTTTTTTGAGTTTTTGAAACAGGAGAATGTTTATTTATTTTTTTAACTTAGTTTAATTTAGCTTTAAAACCAACCAGACAACAAGCTTTCAAGAAACAAAACATAATACAATACAAAATAATACAATTGTCAATTTCTCGTTAAGGAACATCCCCAGTTCCGGTGTATCTAAAGTAAAGCAGACTCTAACATAAACTCTTAACTCTTACGGGCCGTGTGGCTACCCATAATCTCTCAGCACAATAACTGACAAGGCCCACTCCCCATCCTTTCCTTTCCAGGTAATTACAAACACCTCCCCATTCCTCTTGATACCTGTTTAAAAATGTGTCTTTTAACAACGTAGAGAGTTTGTCAATTGGCATTGAGTCATATATCTCATACAACCAATCGTCTATTTCTGCCCCTTTCTCTTTTTTCCACTCTCTGGCAAACAATAATCTAGCTTTGGTTATCAAATATAAGAAGATTTTTCTATTCCGCTTCCCGCTTAGCTCAACCAAGTTCAACAGACAACATTCAGGTAGCGTGGGAAAATTTATATTTAACACTTTCAAAATTTCTAACAGGGTATTTTTCCGAAATATTTTAGCTTATTTACAATCCCACCGACAAAGGTCCCTCTTTCAGCCTTACATTTCCAACACTTTCTGGTTGAGAATTCTAAAGGCCCCCACCCTAAACTGCAAATCCCAGGATTCCATAGGATGTGGGGAGGGGAATACAATTCAGCAGCCAGCGACTTATCTTTAAGGTTAGCTGGTGGTGAAAGAGAAGCTGCAGTATGGTCTCATATCTTTGGTATCTTTGCTCGGCACTTAGTGTGATAAGTAGTTGCAGGTGTATGCTTATAGACCAGTGATAGGTAAGTGGGAAATAATACCCGAGAGGAGATTTGTAATTTTCAAGACCGTCCTTAAAACACTCCTGTTCACCCTCAATCTGCCCTTGCCTCCCCTGTTTTCCTCTCCTTTCCTTGCTTGTTCCTGTCTCTAGGTTGTAAGTGTGTGGGAAGCATCTGTGCAAAGCAACCTAGCCATTTGTGTACAATTCCTAGCATTTTTTTTTTAATTTTTTACAGTCGTACAGTGCTGGGCAGCTTCATATGTTGCAACGGCATTTGCAGTTTTGGGATTTATGTATGTGCATTCTGTTTCACAAACATGCACAGAGTGGTAAAGATGAATCACAGATCCTTGTTAAAATAAGGAATTTGCCAAGATAGTAGTAATTGCGTATGTACCACTGAGTACAGTTGGTTCTCCATGTTTATGGGAGTTCGGGGTGCACAGTAAAAGTGGAAAGATTGTAAACGTCTTCCCCTTTGTGTTCCTCTTTCTTGCAAACAGGAACAAACAACTCCCTCTGCCTTCTCTCTTTTGAACAAGAAAACAAAGGTAAAATTTTGCACTTTGCTCTTCATGCTTTGTGATCTCAGAAATACACGGGAAGGTGGCTTTGCAGGAAATTATATTTTCTGTACAGAAAATTTAGTGTGTGTGGTGTGTGCGTGCACACAAAATTTGGTATTCACTGTGCAAGCAATATGTTTTCTGTATAAGGAATACATATATATATATAACGTTCTAACAGTGGATATTGTACAAATAAAGATTTTTCAAGGGATGTGATAAACTGTGAAGCCTCATGGATGCAATTATGAAATGTTAAGAGACATGAAACCTTGTTTTATTATCTATGTCTACCTGGCAGTGAAGTTATTGCTTGTCCAGAACAAAACAGGGTCAATTTTGATGTTATTTTCTTCTCCTTGCCTGCCATCCAGTGGACACTGGTTGCAATACAGGAACTCTAGATGTTTTCCTATCATGAATAAAGTGTCATGTACGGGATAACTCCACTCCCAGAAATTAGGCTTAGAAGTTAGCTGACAGGTTAGGGACTGGAGTACTGTCAGAATGTGGAAATGGTCAAAAAGTGGAGCCCATCTAATGTAGAAGGAAGGACTTGCGGAGGTTCACTTGGGACCGAATGCACACTTGTAAAGTCACTCGGTGGCTTGGTGTCCCCTGCAGTTCATTTTGCAAGAGGCACAGGTGTATCCAAGCAAGCCCTCATAGACAAGAAGAACTGAGGATCCCCACTGTTTTGACGCTTGCAAGACAGAAAATTTCCATTTATTCAACCAGGGGATCCACTCTCCCTATAGGCAAGACTTGACTGCAGTGCCAAGCAAGACTTTGTAGCCAAGAAGAACTGACTAAATTAACAGAACTTGTCCTTAATTTGGAAGCATCCAAAGAGCGAGTCGTCAGATAACAGGGTGTCAAAAGACAGGGGGCTTCCTGTAAGTTACACGTCCATAGCTACAACTCCTGACCCCAACCCCCAAAGTGGCTTACAAACAGAGGAATTCCCAAAGCACTAGAGGACAGGGTGATTTTGTTTCCGCTGCCTTTCCCAGCTCATCCCACTAGCAGGAGAGAGCTGGATGTGTCTTTGCTCACCACCCTGCTCTCCAGAACCTTGCAAATTCCTCCTTTGGGGCGAGGGGGCTGCATGTTTTAAAAGGTACCGTATTTGCTGGTGTATGAGCGCATCGGTGTGTAAGACGCATCCCACTTTAAAATGTTATTTTCTGGGGGGGGGAATAGTTTTTTTAAAAAATAGCATGGTTTCTCCTGCCCCCACTTCCCCTCTGTTTTGCAGAGGAAGAGAACGGAGAGTACTCCAGAGGCAGGAAAAGAAAGTTCTTAGGATCTTTCTTCCTCTTCCCTGTCCCCTCTGGTTTTCAGGGGAAGGGAAAGGAAGAGCTCTGGAGGGACAAGAAGAAACCTGCATGAAAGAAAGAAAGAAAGCTTTCTTTCCCCCCTTCCAGAGCTACCTTTTCCCCTTCCCATGCAAAATGGAAGGGAAACCGGGAGAAGGGAGCCTTGCATGAAGGTTCCTTTGCCCCTCTGGAGCTTCTGCTCCCTTTCCAGTGCATTTTGCCTTTGTGCTGAGAACTTGCATGGTGGCAAAATGCATAGGAAAAGGGTTGATTTTTGCCAGCACTGGTGTATGAGACGTGCCCTATTTTTAAACGTTATTTTTCAGGAAAAAAGGGCATCTTATACGCCGGCAAATACGCTAAGGTTTTTTTGGAGGGGGTACTTTAAGTTGTTGCGATGGTGCAATGATTGTAAAGGCAAATTAGTGTAAATATGAGGTTTTAAGTTGCGCTTCTGACAACATAATTACTGACAACAGCTAGCCGTTGTCATTAGTGTCTATGACTAATTGCCACTTTGAACAGAAACTGTACATTCTATGCTACTTGCTACACTAAATAGCAATACCGTTTGGAACATAAATAAATTACCATGTTAATATAGGAATAGGGGACATGTGGCTGGATAACAGTACATGTGAAAGGGATCTAGGAGTCTTGGTAGATCACAAGCTGAACATGAGTCAGTAGTGTGATGAGGCAGCCAAGAAAGCCAACGCCATTCTTGGTTGCATCAATAGGATTATGGTGTCCAAATCAAGGGAGGTAATGGTATCACTTTGTTCTGCTTTGGTTAGACCTCATTTGGAATACTGTCTTCTGTTCTGGGCATCTCAACTCAGGAAGGTTATCGACAAGCTGGAGTGTGCCCAGAGGAGGGTGGCCAAAATGGTGGAAGCCATGAAGCCCTATGAGCAGCGGCTTAGGGAGCTGGGGATGTTTAGTTTGCAGAAGAGAAGGTTGAGGGGGGACATGATAGCCATATTTAAATATTTGAAGAGTTGTTATGTAAAGGAGGGAGTGGGCTTGTTTTCTGCTGCTCCAGAGACTAGGACAAGGAGCAATGGATTCAAGCTGCAGGAAAGGAGATTCCACCTGAACCTCAGGAAGAACTTTCTGATGGTCAGAGCTGTCCAGCAGTGGAAGATGCTGCTGCCTCCATGGAGTGTGGTGGATCTCCTTCTCTGGAGTTTTTTAAGCAGAGGCTGGATGGCCATCTGTCAGAAGTGCTTTCATGTGTATTCCTGCATGGCAGAATTGGGTTGGACTGGATGGCCCCTGGGGTCTCTTCCAACTCTAGGCTTTTATGATTAACCAAAATCACATGGCATTCAGATTCACCACCTTGGCAAACAGGACTGTTCTGATATGTCAAGTCAATTCAGATTTTTTTTATACGACTAATAGCCATTGCAAACAGAATCTAAATTAAAAACAAACCGTGAAGTAATTCAGAACAGAACATGAATCAAATTAACATGACACTTTTGGAACTGGTTGATGCAGCGTTCAAAGCAACTGTACAAGTATATTTTGCAGCCTGAGAAAACAGGGCCACCTGGCATATCATCAAAAGATCACAATCTGATCGGAAGCCATAAATTTTCAAGTGAATAGTTTTACCCTGCAATTACGATGAATCCACTGTTCTCATAACCATCCTGAGTACATTGTGTACATTGGCTAAAATTGCAGAGATTTAAAAAGAAATCTAGTTTTTTTTTAATTAAGCCTATGCCAAGACAATAAAAGATCCAAAGATATACAAAGAAAGACAGGGAAAAAAAGAAAAATAGTAAAGAAAGGACAAGTACAGGAAAGAACAGTGAGAAAGGAATTTACATTTGGTTTCCAACTTTCCTAATGAGGATGTTGTAGAACTATATGAAATACATTCTCAAAATGTTTATTTACTGTGATACCGTACAAATGGGTTAAAGAAAACTATAGCTGATTATAAGCTGTAACTATACAAATATGCTTCTTTCTTTTTCTATTTATATATTATGGATATATAAGTAGCTATTTAGGAGGTTAGAACTAATGAGTTAAGAAATAGAATGATTGTAATACGAATAAAATATGAATACTTTATGTTCATTTGGCTAATAATGAGAGAAGGTAGATCTAGATGCATATTTATTTATTACGTCTTCCATTTCATATTATAGAAGTAAATTTACAGGCAACAAATGTTAACTTAATGATTTTTTTTTTTGTCTTGTTAGTGCTACTATACAGTTTATATGGGTTGTTTGGGCAGGAACCACCTTTTTAATTGGATTATTCGTTAGTTTAGTTTGGTTATTTTCCTAGTATTGTATTGTATAGCGGATTCTTGGTTGGTTTTGAATGTATTTTTTGTTGCTTTATCTTTTATATTTCCTTTGTTTTTATGGTTTACATCTGGTTTGTGTTATTATATAATGAATAAAAAGGTTATTAAAAATAAATTATTATAACTTCTCTTATTATAATTACCGTTTATATAGTTCGACTGCTTTACCAAATCTACTAATTATGAAAACATGGAGTTAGCACGTTATTCTCTTTATTTTGCAAAAGGCCTATTTAAGGTTCTCAGCTTTTCTAAACCAGTGCCAGTTATTTTTCTCTGATCAATGCAGTAATTTGTCTGTTTCAGCCAAATCTGTCAATTTCAGCATCCGGTCCTCACTCATTTTTTTTTTCCACTTCTGAAAATTTCTGGTGGTAAATTCTGAATTGCAAACACTCACCAGAACGATCTCTACCACATCGCTGTAAAGTGAAACTCCAGGGTTACGGTACTATTATTTGCTCTGTTTGTCTCTTTGTCAGACAAGGGGATGCTTTGGAGAAAGTGGGCGATGGTTGTAAATTTACATTCCTTAAATTCCGACTACACTGCAGGGGTATCTGGTCTCAGAAGACCCTTGCCAGACTCCGTGCCTCTAACGCTGAGCTTTGTCTGTCTGCATAGCACTGTTATACATGACAAAGACCGTATTAGAGACACAGAGCGCCTTTCCACACTACACTGTTACAGTGCTATTATTCCACTTTCAACATCCTGTGGAATCCTGGGGTTTGCAGTTGAGGGAGGGGCATTGAGAATTCCCAGCCAGAAAGCTCTTTGGCATCAATAAACTGCAAACATCAGAATTCCACAGGATGTTGAAAGTGGAATAATAGCTCTATAACAGTGTAGTGCGGAAAGGTCCAGCGTCTGACAAGGTACCTCTGAGACTGAACAGCCCCAAAGCAAGGGGGGGCAGGAGATGGAAGAACTTTGACATATGCGAATTGTCCCATTACACTAGCCTTCGTGCCTTATGATGTTACTTTCGTAGGTTGTTTTTCCATGGAAACCTCTGTGGCTCCAGCTGATGCTACGTTTGGGCTTCACTGGGGTTAAATGTGCATGACCGTGTCATCTGACAAAGCTCATCATCCCCACCTGCTTGGCATGGCCTTGGAATGTAGGGTGGAACTTGTACCAGCCACTTCTTATGACACATCCTTAACTGATTAGGCATAGGTATAGATAATCGGTTATCAGAATGGCCATTATTAATTAGTTTGTTTAGATGTGCACATTAGACTCATGCACCATTAATCAGAAGCACATGGCCAGTAGATGATAGATGTTGATGATAGGGACTGCAATGGTGCACACAATCGGGGAGGGGGGATCCTATGGACCTAGGAATGTCCAGTGCAGACCTGAAATTCTGGGAAGATGTTGCTCTTCATTGGCTTCGGACATCTCCATTGTTGCTTCTCTGGGCTCTCAAGAGCCACTCGGAGACATCAGTGGCTTTGTGGATTTGCTATGGATGCAGGTTTGACTTTATTGGCCTACATGCAGCCCCTGAGTCTTAAACAGCTGCTCACTTATAATGGAAGGAAAGAGGAGCAACTGGCTGAACGTGTGCGAAACTTAGGTTGGGCAGGACCTCAAAGCATGGCCAGGTCATAGTTGGGAAATCTTCAGGGAACTCCAGTGACAATGGACTGACAGATGTCCCTCAACGACTCAACCTTTAGAAACAAAGGCACCCAAAATGAAATCGATCATCTTTCACCTGCCTCCTGCTAGCTGCTGAACTTTTCCTTTATTCCCTCTCCAACCCAGCAATCAAGGAGCTATCACAATTCCCATTAGTCTGTTTGCCGCCTAATGCTAAGGTCATTAGCTCATTTTGGACCCCACTGTCCACTCTGTGGACTCCAGAGAGCTATTAACACCTCCCTACTCAGGGTGAGAAAAGAGTGTTTAAACCCTGGCTCCACACCAGACAACTCATAGTACTTTTGACGTACAGACTGTCACTCTGCCACTCTGACTTCCGATTTGAACTTCTAGTCTAAGCCATATTGCTTCTCTTCATCTCAGCAATGTCACCCACAATGCCCTAAACTCTCACTATCTGAACCTTTTCCTCCTTTCTTCCTTCAGCTAGCCTTGTGCAAGTGCGAGACTGCTTGGATCTTGTGTGTGTTTGATTGTTAATTTCCCTAATAAGACAAACAAGCTTACTTTTTGATTCTCCAGATGGGTCTTCCCTGCACTAGTACCAGTATACCCCAGTGTAAAAGATTTTATAAGGTTACCCTCCTCTCTCAGGCCTCCTCTTTTAGCTAATATTCCCCACCATTTCATGCAGGCATTGTCATTGCAGGTGGAGCCGTAAGTCACCAAGATCTTGGGGAAACCGCTTGGGATTCTGGGAGCTGAAGTCCAAAACACTTGGAGCACCAAAGTCTGGGAACAGCTAAGCTATGATATTGTCAGGGATGATGGTCAATGTGTCCTCTGAGAAACTCTTCAAACATTTCCCCTGCTTCCTGGAGAAAAGTCTGAGATGACATTTGCACATGGCTCTGCTCAGAAGAGCCAATGGCTCGTCATGTCACATATTGTTTGATGCTCTGCATGTTATTGCAGCCATGGCACATGTTTTAAGAAAGCCGAGCAAATACTTTAATTATGCAAGTGAGATTAGGATTATATGTCTTCCATTAAAACCCCCTCATTCTTCTTTTGCTCATTGAATAGCTACCACCCTCATCTGGCTTCCTGGCCCTGTTGCATTGCAAAACAGGTAACAATAGAAAAGAAGTCATGTTTAGAATGAATTCTTATACCACCTCAAAGGTGAAAGCCCCATTGAACCCTGTGGTACTTGCATCAGAATAAACACATCGTTGGATTGCATACTCTGATGTTATCTTCTTCCTGGACTCCTGTCAGTCTAATCTTCCCGGTCTGATCCCATTCAGGGCACCAGTTGAAAACAGGAATGCTAACACAAGTTGCCATTGACTGGATTTCCGTCAGGATGGACTGTCTCAACACAGCAAGAATGCCTGTCAAACAGAACTAAGAAAACAGAGAATCGTTTAAGAGAGACAGAGAAAGAGAGATGCAAACTTGCCTCCCCAATAGTTTTTCCAACATCTTCAAATCTGACCAAGTAGAATTTAGGACAAGAGATGGGATAACCTTTGCAATGGAGGCGGTCCTCCCAGATGCCTCTGAATAGGGCCTAGTGATGTGACTCTATAACCTGGTGCGGTGTCTGCACTTGTATGCTTGCCAGCAATAGGCATAAATGCAAACTAAAAACAAGACTCATCTCATTTTACGGAGGATAGAGAGGAACACGATGAGGAACAGCTTAGAGAGCTGGGTATGTTTAGCCTGGAGAAGAGAAACTTAAGAGATGATGTGATAGCCCTGTTTAAACTGTTTGAAGGGATGTCCTATGGAAGATGAAGCAAGCTTGTTTTCTGCTGCTGCAGAGACTAGGACATGGAGCAGTGGCTTCAAACTTTGGGAAAAGAGATTGCATCTAGACATTAGGAAGAACTTCCTGATGGTAGGAACAGTTCAACAGTGGCATACAATGCCCAGGAGTGTGGTAGAGTCTTCTTCTTTGGAGCTTTTTAAACATAGGCTGGGTGACCATCTGTTGAGAATGCTTTGATTGTGTCTTCTTGCATGGCAGAAGGGGGTTGGACTCAATGGCCCCTGGGGGTCTCTTACAACTCTATGATTCGATGATTTTTAGGCTAGAGTGAGTTCAGAGAAGGGCAACAAGGATGATACAAGGTACAGAGAACAAAACATATGGGGAAAAGTTGAGGGAGCTGGAGATGTTCAGCCTGGTGAAGAGAAGACCGAGGTGTGACATGACTGCACTCTCAAATATCTCAAAGGCTGTCACACAGAGGAGGGGGCAGGTTTGTTGTCTGCTGCCCCAGAGAGTTAGGACTACATCTAGTGGTTTTAAGTTACCAGAAGGTGGATTTAATTTGAATTTTAGAAGGATAGTAAGAGCAGTTCAGCAACAAAACCAATGACCTAGAAAGGCAATGAGGTCTCTTTCTCTGGGTATCTTCCAAAAGAGGGTGGACAGCTACCTTCTGGAGATGCTCTAGTTTGGGCAAGGGGTTGAACTCCATGGCCCTCGAAGCCCTCTCCAACTCTCCGATTCTATGACTCTATATTGGCCGAGATGCTAAGGGTATGAGGATACGGCAGACCTTAGGTACCATACCATTATCAATCTCCAGAAATTATAATTCTTTAAAGAAAAGACTGTATTTCTTTAGATGAAGTTGTCTGAGCCACCACTCCCATTGCCGTTGGGTAATCTTGAACGTGGGCATAATAATCTGTAAATCCTGATCCCATAATCCTGCTGGAGCCAGGACAATAGGAGAGTCCTATTTACGAATCTACAAGTCCTTCCTGATCCTCCAAAGGGAGTTGTGGGGATGGCTCAATAGAGGACTTACATGAAAGGACAAAGAGATTCTAGCTTCACTCCTCGATGGGTTCCTCCTTTGTTTCTTGCACATTGTCCCTTCATTAAATCTTCTGCGGAAAAAACATCTTTCATCTTTCTCCACGTCTTCTTGCAATATCCACGGAGACCAAAAATACTGGTACAACTAAGAGATTTTATATGCTGGACTTCATAGCTTTAACCAAGGATGGAAAACTTTGTCTGGGATGGGACTAACTTGCTGCTTCTTAGACATTCTGGTGACCCCTTAGACTGCCAAAAATACAAGAAATTAATAGATAAACAAGCGAGTGAGCAAGCATGTAGCTAGATGGGATGGTCTAGCATTTAGGGGACTTAGTAGACCACAAGTTAAATATTCGTCAACAGTGTGTCTTGGCCATAAACTCCACAATCAGAATCTGTAAGATATTGGGAACCATTCAATAGAATACTCTTCCACTTAGTATTAGAGGCTCACTGGTTGTTGTTGTTGTTGTTATTGTTATTATTTAACTTGTTGAAGACGTCCTTGTTTTTGGTAGTTCTCCTTGGCATTTTGTTCCTGTGAACAATGCAGCAGTTGCGGATAAGATTTATTTTTATTATACGTTTTCTGTCTTGCTGGACAGTACTTTGAGATCATTAGATATAAGTAGTTATCAAAACCCGGGAAACAAGCACATAAATTACAAGAGATAAATACAAACAGACGGGGAACATGACTGGAATGACGCTCTTGTGCTCAAGTCCTGCTTATGGGCTTCATTGAAACACTTGGTTGTCCTCTAATGGTAGCAGAATGATGGACTACAGGGGGTTTTCTTCTGACCCGGCACAGCTATCTTATATTATTTCATTCTTATGATCTAGGTTTGCTTTCCACCTGAAGATATTCACTGGAATCTGATATGACCTGATATCTTATGTAACTTTATATATACCTAGCTATATAGCAGATTTGCTAAGAAACCCCTTTACTGAATTGCAAAGACGCATAACAGGGCACCAGCAAGAGTGCCCAATGTGCATTAGAATAATGTAATGTGCATTGGTCCCCATACATTGGCCGCCTCGCACATCACTTTGCTGGCTGTGCTATGTCGTAACACAACAGCGGACCCCTACTGGATATGGCCATTATGAAACTGGGCACTTCTAATACCCACATATATGATGAAACCATGCAATTCTAATTCCCACATATACATGCGCTTCTGAAGACATTAAGTGCCCGATAGGATTCTGGCCAACATCCTCTTTGTTGCTGTCCCTCTTTTCCCCCCTGTTCAGGACTGAAAGCAGCTCGTGAAAATTAAAAACAAACATAGATTTAAAAAAATCACAATATACCAAAGTTAAACAGTAATTAGACTATCAAATGAGAATGCAATTGAAAAAGCGTAAATCATAAAAATGCAACAAAGCAAAAAAAAGCCAGCATGTCATAAAAGGCCCAATTTCCATTGGCAAAGGTCTACCAGAAAAATATGGTCATCACTTTCCAGTGGAAGGACAACATGGAGGACACGAGTCTAACCTCTCCAGAACAGGAGTTCCAGAGCCTGGGAGAAGGCCTTCTTCTAGTTCCAAGCCGGCGTTATCTGTGAGGGTGGTGGAACAGATCGAAGGGTGTCTCAGGATTGGCCAAAACATAGGCAGGTTCCTATGGGAGAATACCTAGTTAGAAGGCCATCCCTGTTGCTGAAGGTGTTGGTTATTTTTTAACCGCTGTTAATAACTGCTAACCACTCTTGTAAGGTAAGTTGTTGTGGTTGATAGCCGTGTGGCTAAAACTCCTGTACTGAGAAGTTCTAGGATGAATTGCACTTTAGGATACTGCTGTATCATTTCCCTTTTGTGGTCTGGATTTCTGGTCCTCATTATACATCTGGTTGAGTGCTTACATCTTAAACCTCCAATGAAAGTATGCCGCTGTGCTACTTCTAGGGCTTGTTTTTTCATATGGGTAAAGGATTCCCTGTTCCTTCAGTTTCTCTTAAGACCACACCCTGGTGTGACTTTTAGCAAAGTTGTATGAAGTTTCTTGCTAAAGTTATCTTGATCCAAGAAGGAAGCAGCATCCAGAACCCAGAGGGGAACTGCAGGAGACAGACAGACATTGACCATCAGAATTCTGTACCACAGAGACAGCCTTCATGGACAGAGGGTCTCCACTACGTAAATTCACATATAACACAAAAGATCACCATAAGAAGTGGGTTGGAAGAATGTGAACCTATTATGTTCATACTTGCCCTTCCTCTTTGATTGTTGTGTCACCAACAACTTTTAAAAGGACTGTTGTAGCACTCTTATTTTGTGCTGGTTAGGTCACTGTTAGGCTATTGAGTTCTACTCTGGGTGTTTCATTGTAAGGACACTGACAATTTGGAGTGTGTCCAGAGAAGAACTGATAGAATTGGGCCATTTTCTGGAAAACAGTTCTTGTGAAGAACAGCTAAACAAGCTTGGTGTGTTTAGCATAGAAAGGAAAAAAATTAAAAGGAGACAAAGTAGTGTTCTTCTAATATGTACAGTGTTGTCTTAGAGATGGTAGAGCAGATTTGTTCTCCATTGAACCAGAACTGGAATCAAAGTTGGGAAGAAGTAGGTTTTGACCAACATCTGGAGAACATCTATGAACATGACCACCAGGGGGCGGGGCAAAGGCAAAGAGACGTGGAACCGGAAAGGCTTGCATTCTTATGAGTGAATGTGGGTGTCATCTAGTCACCTGAAAGACATATGCTAGGATATTCTCTGATCGGCTTAAATTGCAGCTACTGGATAATGACAGACTGCCTGAGTAATGCCTCCCAGAAGAAGCATCTTTTGGTGAGTTGTTCGGCATGATCACTGAAGGCAGTTGTGGTTACCCACAACCTACGCTTCTCTGTTCAATACCAGACCAATTAGATCTTCTGACAGACATCGGAACAGCAGGGCGACAGGATGTGATGGTGATCCAGCAATCACTTCATGAACTATTTTTGTTTTAGATTTATGCACAATATCATACTATGTTAGCACGCAAACCACTTCGAAGATTTGGATCAAACCTAAAGCATAAAATGCATACAGTATTGTTCACTTATTTATTTAACATCCCATCTTCTTCCAAAACTGTGCAAGGTTGCTTCTGGATATCAACAAGTTAGAACGTGTCCAGAGAAAGGTTGACCAAGATAGTGATCAACCTTCTGTGGGATTCCGGGTTTTGTAGTTTCCTGAGGCCAAAGAACTCTCTGACCGAGACTTCTAAATGCTCCAGGATTGCATAGGAGATTCAAAGTGGAATGATAGGACTACAACAGTGTAGTGTGGAAATGGCGTCAGTCTGAAGGTTGGTGGTTCATGTGACATTCGCAAATGAGCAGAATTCCTTAGAGAACACACTAAATCTCCTGTACAGCAATGCTGTATCTGCATTTGTGCCAATCTACAAGCTGTTATGAGCAACAGGTCTGTGGCCAGTTTCCAGAAAAAAAAGAATCAGCCATAGTAAATGACGGGAGGGGGGACCCTGCCTGTCCATCACATCAGATAGCTTAAGGAGCACAGCTTATTCACAACCTCTTTGAGAGTACTGGATTGGTGTGAAAAGTTTTTTCCCAGTTTCTCAGAAGGGCAAAAAATTTATCTGAAATCCAATAACACTGAGGGGCATCATTCAGAACGGACAACAAGCCAAAAGTACTAAAAATGACAACAGCTAATGAATAAGATGGTAATGATGTGGTGGGAAACCAAGCTTCGCATCTCCACTCGGCCATGGAAACCTCCTGGCTGACCTTGAGCCAGTTACTTTCAACCTTAGAGGAAGTCTATGGCAAACCTTCCCTGAACAAATTTTGCCCAAAAAACCTTGTGCAAGGTCCCTCTTTACAAGGTTTTCTGGGCAAGATTTGTGAGTTAGAAATGACTTGACGGTTGTGGCAATAGCAGCAACAACTACGCACTACAAGATTATCTGGGTGTAACCCAACATTGCTGACTGTAGATGAGAAATAACGTTAAACGTATAAGTGGGGAAACAACTGATTGAATGCTGACATAAGAAAGAAATAATAGCCAAAACATACATAAGCATTACTGATCGCCGCCTCAAATGGGCAAGGAGCAGCCCAAATATGCAAGATGTAGCACAAAAACATCTAGGCAACTGTTGTGTACAGGATAACTCCAGTCCCAGAAGTTAAGCTTAGTTGCCAAAGCTTTATTCTGGAACAGTAGATGACAGTTGTACTTTCTGGCACTTGCCAAGACTAAAGGTCTCTTGAATCTACAGTATCTTATAAGCAGCAACATTGCAAATTTGCATGTGCAAGCCCCCTATTCGAAACCTCCCACCCACTATCAGCCTTACCCCATATCTGTGTTTGTTCTCTCTTTTAACAGCATTTGTTAAAATAACTTTCCTTTGTTTCCCAAAACACTGTTTTCACATTCTTTTCCCATCATCCCCTTCCAGCCCCTCTGTTCCAGGTATTTCATGGTGTCAAACAGACAAGCATTAGATGGCAAATAACGTGGCATTACGTTGCATGGCAAATTACAGGGTATTACATGGCATCAGATGTTCAGAGCACTACATGGCATTGGAATGTGTGGCAGGGACAGCAAAGCTGACAGATCATCAACAACTGCAGAATGTTATGTGGGAACCATAAAGAGACCTACATCATGTCGTGAGAAAATATGAATGTGCAAAAAATGGCAGTGTGCAGATAAAAAAAGGACAGGACTTCTAGTTCAGAGTAATTCTTCTGAAGAACTTCCAAAATACACATGCACAAATAAACCTACTAGAAACAGTAGCATCAAAAGAAAGCAGCCACTTGCTAATTACAAAAAAACCCCCACATCAGTCACTTGCAAATGATAAATAAACTGCAGGGTGTTGGTTTACCTCAACTGTCCCCTACATCAAATAGCCTGGATAGGCTTGGCAACCAGAGTTGGCAATGCTGCTTCTCAGTGCCATAGCCACCCAGGACTCGATCTGGATGAGCAATCTAATCTGGTTTGTGTTATAGAGACTTAGCTTGATGAAGCTGGTGTGTATGTATGTCTAACTTCTCCCAGCTTTGTCTACCTGAGTTCTTTGTGCAACAGCAGGTGAGGTCTGGAGGGTGGAGAGATAGAACTGCAGTGGTCTATGGTGGTTCCATCTCCCACACAAAATGCCCTGTATTGCAGTCTGCTGGGCATGAGTGTGTGTATTTGAAGGTAGTTGGCTGGGGCAGAATAGGGGTCCTGGTGCTGTATTGCTCCCCCCACTGACTTCTTGTTCTGATGGACGTTCATGTAGAGACTGCTCTGTCAGAAGTAGCTCCAGATTTCATGACTTCCATGATGATCAAGGCTCTGTGATCAGTTGCCCATGCCACCCGTGGTGCACCTCAAACTCTGCACCTAGCCTTTTGTGCTGGGTGGGATGGTATGAACTGGGGATGGAGGAACTCTCTCTACTCCTACAGTCATGGACAGATCACAGCCTTGTGGGGTTTAGATCCACCAGTAATTGGAACCTGAGTAGGAACAGGGATTGGTTAAGATGGTCCGTCCCAGAAGGCTGATGGATTCCAGGAAGGTCTTGAAGCTTCCTGTTGTTTTGACAAGAAGTCCTAGCTGATTTCTGGATTTCAGAAATGGTCAGGGCAATGGGAATGATTGCTTCTGAGCACCCCATTCCATGGAATGGAGCCAAGTGAGCCTCTTGGTTTACTAGGGAGCTGGCAGTGATGAAATGGGTGGAATGGAGACTAAAGCAATGGTGCAAGACGACTCAGACCATCTCTGACTGAACATAGGCTTGAATCCATCAGAAAGCCTGCATTGTCACTTTTGGGTCTGCACAAAATCATTCAACCCATTCAACTCCAAGGAAGCTGTCTCACTGCTAAGCCGGTATCTGCTTTTGGTAATGGAGTGGACAAAGGCAAACTGATTGAAACTTAATCCAGACAAGACAGAGGTGCTTCTGGTAAGTCGAAAGGCAGATCAGGAGAAAAGGAATACCGTCTGTGCTGGATGTGGTCACTTTTTCCCTAAAATATTCAGTTTGTTGCTTGGGCATACTCCTGAATTCTGCCGTGAGCTTGGATGACCAGGTCTTGGAGGTGGCCAGGAGTGTGTTTTTCACAATCAAAACGTGTGTACCAGCCGCACACATTCCTGGAGATATCAGATCTGGCTGCAGTGACCCATGGCTTGATTACGTCCTGTTTGTATTCTACATGGGCTGCTTTTGGAAACTGTTCAGAAACCGTAGCGTGTCCTTGTCTCTCTGTGTGTGTGTGCCTGAATGACAGACTGTGAGCAACTGTTCTTGGCACTTAATGTACAATGCTTAATGACACACCAGGAGAGCATCCCTGGGTCTCAGTTTTGGCCTGATTGACCTCAGGGCCTGGGACAATCCTAAACTGGTAACCCTAGCCTGGATGTAGGAGAGAGGTGATTCAAGCCTCAGTAGTCCTCTGCGAATTTGGGACATTTGGGTAGTTTGTCTGTAGGGTCCCAAGTGGGCCCAGGTTGGCTGAATAGGTCTGGGTGAGCCCAGGTAGATCTGTGTAGGCCAAATAAGTCTGAGTAGGTCCATGAGGAGGTAGTCAAGGGTTGACATACAGTGTCAGCTGCACCCACCTCAGGTTGCTTCCCTGCTGTTGCTCCTTTCCAAGTTCAATGTACTGTAGATAAGTTTAGGTCAAATAAAGTGGCTCTTATTTAACCAATATTCTGGTCTGATTATCCCCTGGATGGTCACCAAACCACTACAATACTTTTTGAAGTGTGAATAATGATCAAGAAGTGCACTTCCATCTTTGTCTTCTTGCACAGCATGGACAAAATTGTGGAAGCCATTTTGTTCTTGCTTGCAAGAACCAAAAACTTGGCACCCCGAAGGCAGAGTTTTGCCCCATGTAGCCACCGAGCCTCAAGGATGTCTTGTAAGTTTAGGTTACCTCCTGCTCAGGAGAAGTCGGGAAAAATGGGTGTTGGCCGTTCCACTTGAAAGGTTGTTCTTAATTCTGGTTTTCTTACCTGAGGGCAGGTAAGCGGCCGGCACCGTTGGCAAAGCAAATATCAGAAACGTCTCTAAGCAAGTTTCTAGTTACATCCAAATCAGTCTGTCACCATGATAAATAAGGCGAAATTTTCTCAATTTTTTTTCCTGAAAAAGTTTCTTTTTTTCCCCTTTACTGTTTTCCCTATGAAAAAGAAGACTGCTTTCCAGAAGTACCTCTGAACAGTCTTTGTTTTAAAGGAATTATGCATCTCAGGAATAGACTTTATTTAAATAGTCAATCATTTATTTATTACATCAAAAGGAGAACTAGAGGACAAATCAGAACATGTACAAAGTATCTGAGAGGAAAAATCAGAATGGCACGACAATCACGATAGACTATTGTCTAATACACAATGAGCTCTAATCTCGGTGGCCTCTATGAGAAATTTAGCAACAGCCAGGGTCACTTTTGAGGACTTGTCTTCCAACAAGAACCTGATATAAAATTGATCTGAACTTCCAGGAAATTTACTCAACAATGTGGTATTTAAACAGTGATGGATCTTGTTATAGTACCTACAAACCAACAAGATATGCTTCATCAACTCAACTTCCATATTGTTACAAGAGCATTATCTTTCCAGACAAGGGACACCGGCAAATCTATCTCTAGATTTTAAATAGTGTACAAAGACAACCATTTTGTTGCAACTACAGCTTGTTTTCTTCTTCCCAGAATACATATGGAAATCAGGTGGCTCCTCCTAGATTTTTGATCCTTTATTTTCTGTGGGTATCTTATTGCAGTTTCCAATTTCTTTATTTCAATTTGCATTTTGGGGGGGATGTTGGCTCCTCCTCCAATTTCACTGCCCACAAATAGGTTGACAAATGTCAAGAGACAATGAAACCGAATGAGGCTGTCCTGAGCAGACAATAAAGGAGGCAGTCCTGAACAGAGCTTTTGCACAAGTGGTTCCTCATGGTAGCAACCTGTGATTAAAGAATCGGATGATAGTTGAACAAAGGTCTGGAGATCATAAACAGTCATTAACTACACCGTGGAGCCTCTGAGAAAGTTGAACTGGTACAGCTCCTTTGAATGACTGGTAAGAAACGTATACACATTTAAAACAGCCCTGAGGAAGGTACAAAGAAGAACAGCCACAGGATAAATAGAAGTGTGCAATGGAACTCCACACCATCAAAGCAACTTTTCAGTTTTCTTTTAAAAATTAGGTGCAACAGATGAGATCCTGCATCAGAGGCTGTGATGCATAATTTTGCAATGATTGAGCTACATTACTGATAGGATATGCAGCCAGGCTATTGGATTACTATGACACACAGTGGGTCACTGTGCAAGGTTCCCATTGTAGAAAAAAGGGGTTGGGTTGTGCAACAGAAAATGTCCTGCCTTGTGATATTTTGTGCATGGGGTCTTGTTTGCATCTGGACCATTGTACAATGGGAAAGTGGTACATCAGGACATGCTGTAAATTGAAACCGTTGTTCAACAGCCATCCTGCTGGCTTTGCCCGCTCAATGGTTCCCCATGGGATAGGCATGTCTCTCCCCTCCTCCTGAGACTACGAACAAAATTGTACACAATTTTAAGTTGGTTTACATGACGTAGTTTCCCAAAAGGATGCCTAGCCTAGCAGCCTTTGCAGTGTTAGTGTTGCCTGAAGGGGTTAACATACTTTGCAATGTCACCTCCGAGTAAAGGCACATCCTTCTAGAATGAGTGGTACCAATCTGGGAACACCATTGGAACACTCTTCTGTACCGTTCTCCCTCCACATTCGTGGGTTTGACTGTCATGAATTTGATTATTTGTGAGGCATCTCCTTTCTCAAGATGGTGACTAGAAGTAGCTAGAATGCCAGAACTCAGCACCAGAACTCTTATCCATCTCGGAAGAAAATACTGGTACGCCTTGTCTTTTTTCTTCCAGGGCCAGAGGCAAGGGAACAAAGGGGGATTGCAGGAGGGGGATTACTGAATTTGCTGCCATATAAGATTCACTTTTTCCCCAAAAAAATACTGTTTGAAAATGAGGTGCGTCTTATACGCTGGTATGTCTTATACTCCAGCAGACAGTATTTGTCAGTGTATAAACAGGATGTGTCTTATGCACAAGCTGCATCTTATATGTCTGCAAATACAGTATTCATGATTTTACCAATTTTGCAGTTGTTCTGCACCCCAAAACCTCACAAATGTGGAGTTCCCACCATATAAGTCAATTACTAGTCTAAACACTGACTAAATAAAAATAAAATTATTAAATGAAAACCTAGTCACCAAAACATAAAGTTGGAGCACACAATCTGCCCACTCCTAGGATTTAATTTTAATCCAACCTCTTGACGAGGTGTCATCCGAGGGCACAAAATATGAAAGCAAACAATATGATAGGCTGAGAAATCCAACCATCCCCGGTTCAGCCCAAATCCTTTGGGGATCAATGCCAGCAAGGTGGAAGGTGAATTACCTGTTTTGGTTTCCAAACCGGAGTTGACCCAACAGAAATGAGGTGTGCTTGTGAAACTCATCTTTCCAAACCTGGAAATGAACCGACCTTCCCTGCTGTAATGTAAGGGCATAGACTAGGCATTTACAGCAGAGAAGAACTCAGATCATCTGCCAGTTATTGCCAGATGCCAGGAGATGAGAGATTTTTTGGAGGAGCATACAGGCAAGTAAATAGCCCAACATACCCTGTCCAACATGGGATGTATGTACACATAAGCCACACTTATGCACATACAAGCCACTGACAGCAAGCCAGCTAGTCTGTGTAAAAAACAGTTTTATAATCAAACTGTTGGATGAACTTAAGACCAAACAAATAATTTGGTCTTAAGTTCATCCAACGTTTGTGGCATTCCTCTTTTGCATAAAAACACGATCCGGTCCATGTCTTGCCCTCAGCAGCCTGAATATTGACTTCTTTCTAATAAAAATGGTTCTTTTTTTTAATTAGTTTTTATTGAAAGTTTGTCTCGAAAATAAAACCACCCCTCACAATTCCATGCTTAGATCTTCCAGCTGAAGCTGCTTATTTCCATTCCATTACAAACATAATTTCCATCTTACGGAAGAGAAGAACAGTTGCATTATTTCTTCTTTGATTTCTTAGACATTTATATCGTTACCCAATCCAATACTCTTTTCCATTCTTTCTCAAAGTTCTGGATAGATTTGTTCTTCTAAGAAAATGCTAACTTTTCCATCTCAATTATATCCAGGGCTTTTAGCTTCCATTCTTCTATATCAATATATTTCTTTTCTTTCCAGTGCTGCGCATATGTCAACCTTGGCACAGTTATTAGATATAATAATATCTTCTGATGACTTCTTATTTCCCTTTGTTGCCCTAGCATATTTAACAAAAAAATGGTTCTTTTACAGGATGAAACTAAGAAATGAGAGGAAAAGGTCAGGGAAGAAGGCATAGGGGCCAAAGTTTCCAAACAGAGGCACCGAATCTGCAACGTATTTATGAGGAAAAGGTGACTTTTTTAAAACTGGTGGTATTATTCCTAAGAGGTAAGGGGGGTAAAGCTTTCTTTGCTCTGGTATTGTCTGCTTCCAGGTAAGCCCTTGTGACACAGTCTTCATCTGTATGGAAACTGGATCATTTTGTTCCCACTGAAATAAATGGATTGAGTCTAAGTTTGAAAAAGCAAGCTCAGCTTTTGACATATGGCTGTGCCAAAAACCACTTGTAAACCCAAGTTTCGTCTTACCTGTGGCAAAACTTTCAAATAATTTTGCTACTTTTTTCCCCCCTTTCCAAGTTAAAGGAGGAGTAGAGGAGGAGACAAGAAGAGGAAGGAAGGGAGGAAGGAGAGAAGGAAGGAAATGCAAAAGGAAAAGGAAAAGGAAAGGAAAAATCATGGAAGTGGCCTTATGGGCTATTATGTCCAACTCACTGCTCAATGAGCTAGAACATGCATAAATAAATAAATACACAAACAAACAAATAAATGAGTAAATTTGGCTAAGATGAGAACATGATAAATTCAGTGACCACCACTGAATTTCTTTCTGAAGGGCTGGCATGTCTTTCTCTATACCGGTTATTTTTCGACAGCATCGCTCTGAGGAATTTAAGGCTGGAAAAAAGACACGATCCTGGTTTCGATTTCCTGCTCCTACCCTTTGGGTAACCTTGAGGAAGTCACACTCTCTCAGCCTCAGAGGAAGGCGAAAGCAAACCCTCTCTGAACAGATCTTGTTGAGAAAACCCCATAATAGGGTTGCCTTAGGTTTGCTCTGAGTTGGAAATAACTTAAAAGCACTCGGCAGCCAGGAAGAAATAATGCGTTCCAGGAGACAAATGCAATATAATTAGTTAAGAAAGATCTAGTTGGAAATATGCATATTTCAAGCCACAATCCTGTACAGACTCAGTTCCCTGCTTGGCTGTGCAAAACCCACTGGGTGACCTTGGGGGTGCTACATACTCTCAGCCTCAGAAAACCCCACAATAGATTCACCTGAGGCTCTCCATAAGTCAGAAACGAAGGCACACAACAACAACAATTCAAGACTGGGGTGCCATAGGCTAGGGCTAGACATTTTCCCAAGTGTGTGTGTTGCGTCAACAGGGGCTCCAGCTCTTAATCTGTGTTAATTTATCTTAGGTCCCACGTGGACTTGAAAATCTTCTAAGGTACCGAACAGGATGCTGCCACATAATACTGCGAAGACAGGGGTTGGAAATTGGTTTTGTTGTTCAAAGGAATTCAATTCAATTTGTTTATTTGTGGTCATAGACCAAATAAAAATTCATTAAAAGGTTACTGTAAAATGAGAAAATTATACTAATACACAATTACAGTTAAGCTAAAATTCACATCACACATACACACATAGGATACAGGTGCACTAAGCATATTATATTTATATCAGAAGCCCAAAAATTTAAGATAGGTAAAATTTTATGCATTAAATAATCAAAGGTACCTAAAAATTCTTAAATTATATATGTGCCTGCATTATTTTTCTACGGCAGAGGCACAAAATCTAGCCATCTTCTCTGTAATTTATGAATTTCAATCTGCAAGTAGGAGAGACGGATAAAATCTCTCTGATCTCCCTGGGAATTTTTGTAAAATTGGAGCTGTTAAAATGGAACGAGCACCTCTACAAAATGGACAACGCGATAAAACACGCTCAAGAGCTTTGTCCAAACGAAGAGGCTAAAACAACCGAAATATCCAGGAGACATTTCCCACCCACCCACCCCAGTCCCCAATTTGCCACCTCCTCCCTTATCAATTGGTAATCCCAGCTATTGTGTGTGATCCGGCTGTAATGTTGCCATTAGATGATGTGAAGGCCTAGATTGTAAATCATGTGAAACGATGAGCTAATGGGCTGTCATTAACCGGTGAAGCTGTCTCATTACCTGGGATGACATCGTCCTGCTGTACTTACCTGTGTGCTTCCTGATGTTTCACGGAGGAGTTTTTATCCCGATTAACCTTACGTAAACTAGGTACCACAGTGCGAGATGGTGTCCTTGTGATGTATGGCCCTGTGTTTATTCACTCAGGTGCAAGTCACCCATGGAGTTTAGTCACTAGTGAGTGTGCCCAGAACTGCTCTGCAGTCTTGAGGTATCGCTGCTAGGTGACTTGTCCCCAAACCTTTTCCTTTCAGCCAGTAAGCAAGATTTTTTTTCTCACAAAAAAACCAGTCCACCTGGTAAGAGAATCAGCATGATCACTTACCTACAATCATAGACTCATAGAGTTGGAAGAGACCCCAGGGGGCATCCAGTCCAACCCCCTGCCATGCAGGAACTCAAAGCATTCCCGGCAGACAGCCATCCAGCCTCTGCTTAAAAACCTCCGAAGAAGGGGGAGACTCCACCACACTCCGTGAAGGCAGCTGCATCTTCCACTGCCAGACAGCCCTGACGACCAGGAAGTTCTTCCTGAGGTTCAGGTGGAATCTCTTTTCCTGTAGTTTGAATCCATTGCTCCTTGTCCTAGTCTCTGGAGCAATGGAAAACAACCCTGCACTCTCTCCAACATGACATCCCTTTAAATATATAAACATGGCTATCATGTCCTCTCTTATTCCAGATGAGGTCTAACCAAAGCAGAACAGAGTGGTACCACTACCTCCCTTGATCTAGACACCATACTCCTATTGATGCAACCAAGAATCGCGTTGGCTTTCTTGCTGTTGCATCACACTGCTGACTCATATTCAGCTTGTGGTCCACTAAGACTCCTGGATCCGTTTCACACATCCTGTTATCCAGCCACGCGTCCCCCATCCTCTATTTGTGCATTCCATTTTTTCTGCCTAAGAGCAGGACCTTCCATTTTTCTCTGTTGAAATTCATTTTGTTAGCTTTGGCCGAGCTCTCCAATCTGTCAAGGTCATTTCGAATTCTGATCTTGTCCTCTGGCATATTAGCAACCCCTCCCAATTTGGTGTCATCTGCAAATTCGATCAGCATGCCCTCCGCTCCTTCATCCAAGTCATTGATGAAGATGTTGAATAGCACTGGGCCCAGGACGGAACCCTATGGCATCCCACTAGTCACTTCTCTCCAGGACGAAAAGCAACCATTCGTGATCGCCCTTTGGGTTCGGTCGGTCAACCAGTTGCCAATCCACCTAAAAGTATCACTATCCAGTCTGCATTTTACCAGCTTCTTTGCAAGAATGTCATGGGGAACTCTGTCAAAGGCCTTACTGAATTCAAGATATGCTACTTCCACACCATTCTCTTTACCTATCAAGCTTGTAACTATCATAAAAAGAGATAAGATTAGTCTGGTACGACTTGTTTTTGAGAAGCCCATGTGGACTTTTAGTGATCTGCCTGGTAGCTGCCATGTCAAAACATAGGTAATCCACTCTGGATTTTACTGTGGATGTTAAAGGCATGATGCCTCATCGCTGAACCTATTTTCGGTCCAGAACTTGGCCTATGTCCTTTAAATTTTCCTTTTGTAGAAGACTGGGAACTGCTAATAAGCTTTTTGCAAGGAAAAAAAAAGACAATAATTCATCAACGGTAGGATTTTGCATTCGCTATGTTGGAAGCGTAGAAGGTTACTAGAGAAGGTTTTCTTTTTCCTTTGAGGTTATGTTGTGAGTCGAGATCTATACCCAGTGTATCCGAACGGGTTGGACACAGAGTTGGGAGGAACCCTGAAACCTGGTTGGACGCGAGGCAGCAACACAAAATGCAAAGTACGCAATGCAATAAAACACGCAAATGAGTTTCTTTGGCCAAAGGATCCCACTGATAATTGGAACTGCATTCAGTCCAAGCTATTACCAGTAATGATCCAGAAAGATAACTTTATTCCTCTAGCTTCACATTTGTATAGTATTTTCTTGATTAGGAAAGCGGAATACAACATAACATCAGCAAGGTTAGTATTTCACTCAAGACTCACTACTTGTTATTTCTTAACTCTTCCATCAGCCATCTGGAAGAACAGAGCAGCGTGTACCTACCTGCAACTATCATAATGTTCACAAAGAAGTGTATCACCGATATAACAAATGTATGCCCAATTTCAGCAATAATACAGAAGTTGGCAAAACAGAGGTTATTCATATAAATTGGTCACTAGAAGCAGTTAGTCAATATTCTTGTTAATGATACTAATGAGAGGGCAACTGAGAATCTTCTAACATCACTCATGTATATTTTAAGCTAACAATGCTACCGAAAATCTCCATTTGGAAAACTGGAAGCTGTGCTTTAAATGGCAGGGGTTGGAGAAACTCACATATAATCAAAACCATGAGAGTCAAATCCACAAATGTGAATGGTCGACTAGCCTTTCCTGGTTTATTTGAACATAGAGATGCAGAACCTGGGAGTAGCAGCTTCAAGATCTCCTCTGGAGTGGCCCCTAAGCCTTCTACCGTTGCTCGCCCCATCCTGTCGCCTCAGTTTCCTTTGTGGTTTCTTTTGGGTCTAATTTCAGACTTCCATCTCTTTGGGAGAAAGTTATGCTTGTTGTGTGCCTTCAAGTCATTTCCAACTTTTGGTGACCCTAAGGCAGACCTAATCACAGGGTTTTCTCGGGCGGGAAGCGTGTAAGGGACCCAAGGTCACCCAATATGGCTGAGCAGGGAACCAAATCCTGGGCCATTTCCACACTACACTGTTATGGTGCTGCTAGTCCACTTTCAACATCCTTGGTGGAATTCTGAGGTTTGTAGTTTCCTGAGGCCAAAGAGCTCTCTGGCTGAGAATCCTAAAGGTCACTCCCTGAACTGCAAACCCCAGGATTCCCTAGGGATGATGAAAGTGGAATAATAGCACTATAACAATGTAGTGCGGAAATGGTCCTGGTCTCCGCTGTCTTCGTCCAACACTCAAACTGCTACCCCACACTGGCTCTCTTACCTTAGTGTTTATTGCTTATGTCACATTGTCTCCAATTGTCCCATGACTATGATAGATCATTTACTCATTTATACAAAAAATTACAAAGCTTTACCAAAAAAAATGTTAGAACTCAGCAAGAACTCAACAAGAGAGAGGGAGAGAGAGGGGGGAGGGTGTATAAAACAATTAAACAGCCATAGGGTTTTTTAAAAAAATTAATTCATTTAAGAAGCTTGCTGTCTCCTTCTCCTGACGTTACCTGGTAATATATAGATAGGAGAAAATATATAGATAGGAGAAAGATGGGAGATAGGTAGGTAGGTAGGTAGGTAGGTAGGTAGGTAGGTAGATAGACAGACAGACAGACAGACAGACAGACAGACAGACAGACAGACAGATAGAAGAGATTTGTAAGGGAGTACAAAACAATTAATCAGCCATATTTTTTAAAAAAAATTATTTAAGAAGCATCCTGACCCTAGCTCATAATATATAGACAGGAGATAGAAAGGAGAAAGATGGGATAGATAGATAGATAGATAGATAGATAGATAGATAGATAGGGGAGAGGGAAAGGAATAGAAAACAATTAAATGACCATAGGATTTTTTTAAAAGATATTAATTTATTCAAGAAGCATACTGTCTCATTCTCCTAACCCTGCCTCATAATATATAGACAGAAGATAGATGGGAGATGGTTAGGTAGATATAGATAGATAGATAGATAGATAGATAGATAGATAAGAGATGGAAGGGAGTACAAAACAATTAAACAGCTATAGTTTTTTTCTAAAAAACATATTTAATTTATTTAAGAAGCATACTGTCTCATTCTACTGACCCTGCCTCATAATATATAGATAGGAGATAGACAGATAGACAGAGAGAGAGAGAGAGAGATAGGAGAGAAGGAAGGGTGTACAAAACAATTAAACTGCCATAGTTTTTTAAAATATTAATTTAAGAAGCATAGTGTCTCATTCCCCTGACCCTCTCTCATAATATAAAGGCAGAAGATAGATGGGAGATAGATAGATAGATAGATAGATAGATAGATAGATAGATAGATAGGAGAGGGAAGGGAGTATAAAACAATTAAACAGCCATAGTTTTTTTTTTAAAAAATTAATTTATTTAAGAAGCATACCGTCTCATTCTCCTGACCCTAGCTCGTAATATATAGAAAGGAGAATAGACAGATAGACAGATAGATAGATAGATAGATAGATAGATAGATAGATAGATAGATAGATAGATAAAACAGACAGACAGACAGACAGATAGGAGAGAAAGGAGAGAGGGAAGGGAGTATAAAATAATTAAACAGCCACAGCAGGTTCTTTTTTTAAAAGAAAATAGTTATTTGTTCAAGAAGCACACTGTCTCATTCCCCTGGCCCTTCCTCATCCCTGGGGATCTGCTCTCTTGACGTCTCCCCACCTGCATGTGTCATCCCTAGCTGCTCCGTGTCTCCACGTGGGCGTTCCCATATGGGCGGAGGACATGACGCTTATCAGACATGCACACACACACCTGCATATATATTCATCTACACCTTTCCATAGCATGGCAGGGCCAGCAGTAAGAGGAGCAGGAGCAGAGGTGCACGCGTTGTCCTCAGCCACCTGCAGGAAGAGCCAGGCAAGTGACGCCAGAGGAGAACTGCTCTTTCCCCTGAGGGCAGACTGAGTCAACAACCTCCTCCTTCGGCTGGTTCTGCCCTGGGCAAGGAGGGATGTGGATTATTCTCAGGTTCATAGCAGGCGCTCTGGTCACATTGGTCCTCTGCCCATTTTTGTTGCTGATCTCCTTGGGGGTGGAATATGCCAGATCGGTGATACCTCCTGGAATCGACCAGCCCTTGAAACTCCGCTTATACCATGCTATGTTCATCTGCGTGTTCCTCTGGGTGAGTTTCCAAGATTATCAACTTTTTCAGAGTCTGGTCTTCCAAAAGTGTGGAAAGGGGTACGGAGGGGTAGGAGGTACAACAGGAGGAGGGTTGTGGAAAGCCACTAGAAAGTCCAGATTTCTCCAGTTTTATTTTGGAGATCCGTACTCATTTTCCTTATCTCAAAATGTTTTCTGTTAGCTTCCCGTGTGGATCAGAGACTTTGCGTACCAGTTCCCCAAGCTAGTTTATTTTATTGTTGTGGTTGTGTGCGTTCAAGTCATTTCCAAGTTATGGTGACCCTAAGGTGACCCTATCATAGAGTTTGCTGGGGGCCGAGAGTGTGTGACGTACCCAAGTGGGTTCCCATGGCTGAGAGGAGAACTGAACCCTGGTCTCTGAGGGTGTAGTCCAATGCCCAAAATCACCTTAAAACAATAAGTCATTATTAAAGTAATTATTAAAAATGAGTTATATAAAATCATTTTTATATCCTCCTAATAAATCATCAATTTATATAAAAAACCATTATTCCTACAATTACTTTTCCTATGGCCTTTTATGGCTTAAATACAATGAAGTTAATCGTTGTAGTTTAAATACGATGGTTTATCGTTATGGTTTAAATATGACAAAGTTGATAGTTAGATTATGGTAGAATACTAACGGTTAGTACCAACTCAACTCAAAATAATTGAATTATGGCAATCATGGTGCACGACTGAGACATTTTTCTTAATTCTGTTTTTTTTTTAAAGTAAAATTATTCGCTGAGTAATGAGGATTATTAGCAACAATGTTAACTTAGATTTTGAGTAATGCTGTAATAGTTAAGTGTTAAGTATTTACTAACAGTCGTATGCAACAAGCGTGGGAACCAATTATAATTATTTTTCTCTTATTGTTAATGATAGTTTTGAAAGATGTTGGTGGTCTTCTTAGCTATTTTTTGCTTTGTGTTATTATTATTGTTTGCATATGTTTGTGGTTTCATGTATTGCTCTCCATCTTATTTTAATCGAGTACAAAATTGGAAAGAATATGAAAATAATCTGGGACTTTTCGGTCTGTCTGGATGTACCCTCAGAGTTCTCTCTTTTTCCTTCTTCCCCATGGCCAAAGTGGAATTTATGTTCCCCTTTGCACAGTCTAGGCCTACAACTCCCAGCAGCCCCAGCAGAATATCTAATGGGTGGATGATGGAAGCTGTAGTCCCACAGTATCATACATTCCACATCCGTTGACTTATCTCTCTATAGTTACTACAAGAACTCTTTAACAGAAAATTTGGTACCAGAGGCAGGAATAATATTGAAATAAGGGGGATAGGTTCCTACACCCTCCCCAAAAAAGCTCAATTTGTTTTAGCAAACATTTTATTCAATATTTTTGGTTTTGTTGTATTTCTCTGAAACCCACCTGGATTTGCAGTGTATCATGAGTTTCTCTCTTTTGGGCAGAAAAGGATTTTTTCCCCCATTTTTTAATTTATCTTGAGATTTAATTCATCTGTTCTTTTCTCCCCCTTTTCGGCTGAGAAGGGAGGTCTTTTATTTTTTAAATTTATTTTTATATAAAAAAAAATCCACAAAAAATATACATATAAATTATACAGTCAAGAACATTATTTAAGGGGGGGGGAATGAAAACAGTACCCTAGGGATATATATGTGTGTGTATGTATAAAATTAAATATTTGGTAGGACGAATCCTACAAAATTTTAAATGTTATATTAGATCTTATTAACAAGCATAGATGATACTGAAATGTTATAAAGGAAAGAGGAAAAAATAAGTTAGTTAAACTGTTCTAAGGGATTAATTTATGCTATTGCTTATTGATCTTGTTTTATTTGACACCATTGCTAGATGTTTTTATCCAAGGAAGAAATATAAATCAAATGCAAACCATATCAGTCCATCAACTGTAATGTTTTTGATTCTCTAAGGTCTATGGGATACATTCATTCAAAAACCAAGATGGGAAATATAATGAATGAGCTCCATTAAAGTAAAAAAATTTTTTTAAAAAAAAAAACACACATGCAAAGTAAATTGAAAAATAAAAACAGGGAAAATGCCTCCCATCTACTTTTCAATCCAGTTTTACATTTCCTTCCAGACCTTTTCAATTGTTTTTGAATTGGAAACGTTGCCTGGGACTCAATGTACAATTTCAAGCCAGTGAAATGGACGCGTAGGAAAACACCGCATCATTTAAGTAGCAGCCAGGTTGCGTTCTTGTTTGGTGCATGAGGCACAGTTATTCAATAGTGAGTGGAATTGTGCAAAAGAAAGACAAAAAGATGAATTTTCTGTTTGCACAACGCATGTTATTTGTTTTTCTGGATCCAAGCAAAGATTAGCCGCCCCGTTGTTCTATTGGCCGCTGTAGTAATTTAACAGCCTCGGGGAAACTCTTTATGCGTCTGTAATGCTTCCTGTGGTTTTAGCCAAACATTAGAGCTATACTGCCTCTGAATATGGAAGCTCCACTGAGCCTGTAAGACCTAAACTACGTAACCAGAAACCTCTGATGGTGAATTTCCAATATCAATTACGCCTTGTGTACAGCAGTTGCTGTGGATGATGTCCAATGTTGGTTATATATTTGTGTATAAATTTGAGTTTTGCTTTTCTCCTTCGGTATTTCTTGTCTAGTGTTTGTCTTCCAAAAGGCCGTTACCTGAGCAATGGAATGACACCGCAGAGCCAACGTGGTAATAGTTTGAATGTTGGTTTATGACCCAAAAACATTGCCTCCTGGAGCGAATAGCCCCTCCCTGCCCCCCATCCCTACACAACTGAACCCACTGGGTAACCGTCAGCACATCACACACTCTCAGCCCCAGAAAACCTCAAGATAGTTCCACCTTAGTGTTGTCCTACGTTGGAAAAATGACTTGAAGGACAACCCAGCGTTTCAAAACAACTTTCCTCCTGTGCTGTTTGGTTAGATAATTGTTTTTCGGGAACATAAACCTATGAAAATTTTGATGATAAATCTAACTAATCATCACATCATAGTCAATTGTTCTCGCATTGCCTTCAGGGCATTTCTGACCTGCGATCATGCTAAGGCAAACCTATCATGGACTTTTCCGGGAGATGGCAGTGTGCAATGCACCCAAGATTGCTCGGGGGGTGGTCTAGGGCTGAATCTAAACCTGGTCTCAAACCATTACACTACACTGGCTCTCAAATATGCATGTTCATATATACACAATAGATCTCCCCCAACTAATTTTTCATGCTTTGCTCTCCTCCCCCGACAAACAGGGAACGGTTTTAGAGAAGCTGCGGTTGTACAAGTTTTTAAGTCTTCTGCGTCTTGTCACCAATGGAATCCCACCTTTCAGGGACTGCTCGTTTCTCATCCAGAACCAGAAATTTGACGATGTGGCCGTGAGGATCTATCAGCCTAAAAAAGCACCAACTGGAAAAAGGAAAGCATTCCTCTACTTCCATGGAGGCGCTGGTACTTACGGGAGTGTCGGTAAGGGTGAAAGCTAACAAAATGAATTTCAACAGAGAGATATATAAGGTCCTACACTTAGGCAGAAAAAATGGAATGCACAAATATAGGATGGGGGACACATGGTTGGATATCAGTACATGTGAAAGGGATCTAGGAGTCTTGGTAGATCACAAGCCGAACATGAGTCAGCAGTGTGATGCAGCAGCCAAGAAAGCCAATGCTATTCTTGGTTGCATCAATGGGAGTAAGGTGTCTAGATTGAGGAAAGTAATATTACCACTGTATTCTGCTTTGGGCAGACCTCATCTGGAATATTGTGTCCAGTTCTGGGCACCTCATTTCAAGAAGGATATTGACAAGCTGGAATGTGTCCAGAGGAGGGCGACCAAAATGGTGGAGGTTCTGGAAGCCATGAATCCCTATGAGGAGCGTCTTAGGGAGCTGGGGATGTTTAGTCTGCAGAAGAGAAGGTTAAGAGGAGACGTGATAGCCATGTTTAAATATTTGCAGGGATGTCATGTTGAGGAGGAAGCGGGCTTGTTTTCTGCTGCTCCAGAAACTAGGGAAAGGAGCAATGGATTCAAGCTGCAGGAAAGGAGATTCCACCTGAACCTCAGGAAGAACTTCCTGATGGTCAAAGCTGTTCAGCAGTGGAATCTGCTGCCTTGATGGAGTGTGGTGGAGTTTCCACCTTCTTTGGAGGTTTTTAAGCAGAGGCTGGATGACCATTTGCTGGGAGTGCTTTGAGTGTTTGTTCCTGCATGCGCAGGGGGTTGAACTCAATGGCCCCTGGGGTCTCTTCCAAACCTGTGATACTATGATTCTAAGAAGGAAAGCCATTCTTAATTAATTATTGGGCAAATAATAATTCTGAGCAAGGATGGGGAAACAGTGGTGGAATGCACGTGCCTCCTCAAATAGGACCCCACTCTCCATTTTTTTACTCAAAATGCACCCCCGTGCCCTCTAGTGAGTAGAGCAGCAATTTCACCACACTTCCCTCCAGATTATTTTACTCATAGGAGAAGACTCTTTGAACCCTCCTTGGATTTAGAACAGCCCACAAAGAGGAAAAATCCAATAAAATGACCCTTCTCACAACCCTAGAAGGTACAGGGAGCATGTCGTTCTGTGTACATTTTTAGATTAAGGAAAACGAAAGCCTAGATCCTATTTCAGTCCCTGTTAGAGTAGACCTGTTGAATCAATTAGATTTGCTCATGTGTTAGACTCACAATTCAACAATTGATTTAATGGGTCTGCTCCAGTTGTGATTCACCAACAGGATTCCAGCCATAAAAATTAGAATCTGATCTTCTGATTCATTCCAACTATTAGTAGATTCATTGCACAAGTAGGATTTAACTTTTGTCTTCACTCATTCTTCAAGAGTTGATTCAACTGGTTTATTCCAGCTGGGTCTACTCAACAGAACTCAAGACCAAGCTGGGAGTCATATTGGAGGTATTTGGTTTCCTAAGGTTTGGGGAATCAGTCTCCTGACCTTGAATAATCATCCTCCTGTCACCCAGAGGACCTTTCGATCGGCCACCCCAGACTGTGGAATGACCTGGCCAAAGAGATTTGACAGCAAAATATGCCTTTTGGATTTAAAAAACTACTAAGAAAGGATCCTATTCCCCACTTCCAACACTGCAGAGGGCAAAATTGCAAATGTGGAAAGCCGACTCTCCTTAAATGGTTAAATCTGAATTTATTTCACTCTGTCCAGTAATTCTGGAATTTTGGTTAGCTTCCAGACTTGAGACTTGACTTGAAAGTATCCTCAAGGACTTAAGACTTGATGGTAGAGACTTGAGACTTGACTTGAGATGTGGAGTGAAAGACTGGTTTTATGTATTTTTAGTTGTATTTTAATCCATGTTGTGCCCCCCCCTTGAGCCTTGGGAGAGGAGGTAAGACAGGATGATGATGATGATGATGATGTTTTATGGCTTGCCTGGAGGTAGCAAAGCTGATACCTCATCCAGTTTAACAAGATCTGGTTTGTTTGCTCGTTTGCTTGAACTTCTGTGTTTTCTAACTCACTTGGGCTCCCTTCCAGACTCCTATGAGAGAATACTGCGGTATATTTGCAAAGAAGCAGATGCAGTAGTCGTTGCTGTTGAGTAAGTGTCATCTCTGTTTTACTACTATACTTGAAAATCTTTTCCATAGCACAAGTTCACTTCTTTCATTCTGGCATGCAAGAACAGATACCTTTAGGAGGTTTCTCCATCCTCAGGGAAATTACAGGTTTTTGTTTGTTTTGGGGTTTGTTTTTGTAATTTTCATTTTTTTGGAGGGGGGACTATTTTTCCTCCAAAAAATTGGTTTGAGCAAGAACCCTGATTTTGGTGTGTTGAAAGGACACCTCTGTTGCCTAGAAAGCAATGTCCTTTTGTGCAAAAAGTAGCAGCTAAGATGAAGAAGGTGCTTGTTCATTTTAGGAGGGCTGTGTTGTGCAGCAGTTGCACAAGATCAGCTCCTTTGTGAACTGTGACACTGCCCAACCAGATGCGCTGTACACACGCATGCACCGTGTGCAAGAGGAATCAGTGTTCAATATGCAATGCAAGTGTGCAGCCATGCACATCGCACAACAGAAAAAAATCCTCTTCCACAATGTTAAACTAGTTGTGGTCATTCCCTGTTGGATAAAAATCTTTGGCCACTTCCGGAGGAGAAATTAATCCACCATGGGATTCTAAGCATTGTCTTATATACAAAAATTTAGTTTTTTGCCTAAGCATTAGAGCTTTAGAATTTTAAGCATTTTGAGCATTACAACTTTCTGGCTCAAAGGCTAAATGTATGAAAAATCTCATGGTGATTGACCGTTGATGAGGAGACTGGTGAGATTTCCCCCCCAATAGATTTAAAACATCGAATGAGAACTAAAATGAAATTTCTATAAAATTTTGATTCTAGAATTTTAAAATGTTTAAATTTTATGTGTGGTTGGCGGTGCCACGCTGGTAGGGCTGCAGAAATCTTTCGATCTTGATCGTGTTGCATTTAGATGAACCTTATACGTGCTATTGATTCATGCTTTGGTCATACACAGTCCTTGAGGTCCAACTCTCTCTTGTTCTCAATTGTACCTTGCAAATGAAGGCCTCTATTATTGATTACAAAGCAGGGATCAGCATGTTCCAAATCTCAGACCTACTTTCAGTCTTCTGAGAGCCCAATGCAAAACTATAGTCACTATTCTAGGTGCTGGAGATGACATTCCATAACTTCCTGTTGTTTTGGAGGGCATTGGAGGGCTTTCTCATTGTTTTTTGGGTAATCCTGATATAGTACCACATACTATGAAATCTGCTTACCCTGAAGAGGAAGATTTTTTTGAAGAAAAATAGTAATTTTTGCTGCAGAAATTGAGGGTTTGAGTGGTTGGTGTTAGCCAGTGGTCAAAGAGCCGCACTGGACGTCATGGGCATCTTGATTGCCACCCCTATTTTAAAGCATGTTGAAAGATCTCTACAATAAACAGTATTAACAAAGGAAGATAAAACAGTAAATAAGTTATTGCAGTGCATTCCATCAAATGTGAACTTGTTGTTTTCTTTAGATATGGGCTGGGGCCTGAGAACCCCTACCCCAACCAATACATTGAATGCCAGAAGGCGGCTGTCCATTTTATGAAGCACGTGGACGATTATCATGTGGATGCATCCCGAATTATCATTGCCGGGGACAGTTGTGGGGCAAATTTTGCAACACGAATTTGTCAGCTGCTGGTGGACCAACCTGATCTCCCAAAAGTTCATGCCCAGGTCTTGATCTATCCGGGATTGCAGGGAATGGACTTTTATTTACCTTCCTATCAGCAGAACAGCAAAGTGCCCATCATGTGGCGCGAAACCGTGATCTATTTCTGTTGTCTCTACCTGAACAAGACCACATCCGTCATAAGCGATGTCCTCGAAAGCTGCCACGTTCCGGAGAATATTCGGCAGAAGTACCAGAAATGGGTGAGTGCGGATCTCATCCCAAAAGAATTTAAAGTCCGGGGCTACAAACCCCAAGATCCTGCCTTATATAAATTCAAACCCGAAGTCTATGAAGAAATGAAAGACATTTTGCAAGAGACGTTTTCGCCGCTTTTTGCCGAGGATGACATCATCCGCAAGCTTCCGCAGACGTACATTTTGACCTGTGAGTTTGACGTCCTTCGGGATGATGGATTGCTGTACAAGAAGCGGTTGGAGGACAACGGGGTCCCGGTGACGTGGGTCCACGTGGAGAACGCCATCCATGGTGTGGCTATCCTTTATGACTATGGAATCTTCTCGTTCCCATCAGCAAAGCGGATTGTGCATGAGACCACGAAGTTTGTCAAAAGCTTATGAAATTAACAGCAACGAGGAGAACAGGCCAAAAATGAAGCCAAGAGAAGACATGAGCTGAAACTTTTCAGAGGCCAGTTTCCAGTATTTTCTTTTCTTTCTCCACTTGGGGAAAAAAGGCCATGAAGCATTTTTTTCCCTAAATACCAGCGTCCCCTGCTTTCCAATGGTCCACTTTTCAACGATCCTCTCTTTCGACTCTTTTCAGTTATAACCAGAACCCATACATAGGATGTCTGGTCCAGTCTTTTGACCTATTTCATCATATCTCCACACTTTCCATGCATTTCTGAGACCGAGTGCTGCTTTTTCTCTCCGTTCGTATTTATAATGTATATACACAATAGTAGTTATTTATTAATGCTTAGACCATAGACCATTTGCACACAAAGTAAATAAATACAGTATCAAAATACAACATAAAATAAACAGCATACAAATCTTACATATATATATGTATGTGTGTGTGTGTGTGTATATATATATATGGTATCCAATATAATCAAAACACATTAAATATGACCAGCAATTCTAAGATTAGAGAAGAAAAATGCCAAATTGCAGATAAACAGTTGCAACAAGTTTGTGCCTTTAAATTTAGATTGAGAGAAAGAAAGAAAGAAAGAAAGAAAGAAAGAAAGAAAGAAAGAAAGAAAGAAAGAAAGAAAGAAAGAAGACAGACAGACAGACAAGACAGGACAAGACAGGAAATTGCTCCTTCTTGTGAAACCAATATGTTTCAGAAGAACCGGACAGGGAGTTTTGTGCAAAAGGTTTTCCAGAAAATGAAACATTTCCATAGGGCTTTTCCTTGGACAGAGGAGGCAATATCTGTGAAAGTTACATATATAATAGCAATGGTCCTAGTTAAGAAACCCGAAAAATGTGAAAAGGTAGGTGCAATTTTTGGGTGGAAGGGGAGGCAAGAACAGATTATATATACACAATGGAATGGGGAAAATGAAGGTGGAGCCAAAATGTTTAAATTCAGCTGCCACATATCATGGAAAATGCATCCACAGCTCGAAAATATGGTTTCGACACTGCTTTTTCCAGTCATATAGATGATGCCCATCTTGTGATTTCCTTATGAATTACACTGAATATACTAATGAAGAGGATTCATGATGATGCCTTGTTGTCTATGTATATTTATTGAATGTTGGCAATTGCCTATTTAAATAAATACACAATAAGATGTTCACTGTGTTTTGTTTATGAACCATGCAGACAGTAATTTCTAAACAGACCTCCCACTGTATCTTCTCCCCAATCTTCTCGATGTCTTTCTTCTGAGTTGGCAAGTTGTTGGCCTAAATTTAGCTCTCTTTATTGGACTCTTTATGTCCTTCCTACTCACCCAATACCTGAGATGTTGCACAGCAAGGAAGTGCTGCCATCTTGGGTTCATATTGGGTTCATATTTCATAACGTGACCTTCCTATGTATCTGATACCTGTGAGGTTTCACAGCAAGGATGCTCCATTAATTCATGCGGTGTGCTGCAACTATCTATTATTTCCCTGCCAAAGGAAGCTGGAGAAGACAGGTCTCATCATGCATCAGTCCTGCTGTGTATCAGGCATCAATGTGTATATTTGCTAAATAGTAATGCAACAGCAGCCCTCTGCTGCAGGGGCTCCCAACCTGGGGCCCACGTCCCCCCCCGAGGGGTATGCAACAGGACCAAAAAAATTGAATAAAGGTAGGAGACTCCAATTCTCGTCTCCCTCACAGGAGGCAGAAGGACACTTGTGAAAGGAGGAACCAATCATCTCCTTAGAGCTGGGCCCAGCCCACTTTGGGGGTGGGACTTGGGCGGGGCTGTGTGGCCCCTCCCTGCCCAGGTGGTGGGGGAAAGTCTCGGGGTAGGCTCAAGGGTGGGGGTCACTTCATTTGAGGGGAACCAGAGGAGGAGGGTGGTGGTGGTGGTGGTGGCGGAAGCTCTGAGAGGACAAGGTCCCAAGCGTGAGCAGAAACTGAATCTAAACACAGGCCAAGTGCCACGGGGAGCGTGGTGTGGCCCAGGCGGCTTACTGCCACAGGTTCCCAAGGACGCAAGCAAGTCACCCCACTTCCCAAAGCTCCACTCCACTCAGGCCATTTCCGCACGAGGTTGATACATCACAGCAGCGTCGAATTCTTACCCTCCGGTCTGCACGTTGAGCCATTTTAGCATCGTAGTTTTCCTTGTGGTTCTGCACAGTTTTCAGCTCCTAGAATGATCCCCTGCGGTTCGCTGCAATGTGAAGCTTCTGTATGTGAAAACTGGGAAAACTCTGATGTAAATCTCCCAGACCGGCTCTGCTTTGTTTTTTGCCTATGCGCAGAAGTGTAGCATCGATTCACAGGGCAGGAGTGGCCAATTAGGGGCATTCCCGGGCCGTCCCTTCCGTCATCTCCGTCCCTATCTCTCTCCGCCCATCAAAGGACAGGCAGCCGTCATTACTGTTTTCCTGAGTAACAGCAGTGGGAAGAGAGTGGATCTGGTAATGGACTGTTAAAAAGTGTTTTTTTCCGTGTATCAACAAACATACATACCTATGCATTGCAGTCTGGGGCCAAGAGGATGCTGGAAAGTGTGTGTAAGAGAGTGTGGGAGGGAAAAGTACAAGGGAATAAGTGGTGGCCATGATGATCTTGGTCTTCTCTGGAGGGACAAGGTTACCCGAGGGGGACAGACAAGGCCAAAAGCTTGGTCCACGCCTGGTTTTTGTCTTCTTTG